>OZ024888.1:66057475-66184443 GCA_964017195.1 Siderastrea radians | reverse complement strand
CTTTGGCTTCAAACTCCAGACTGAATGTCCTCTCTCCGCCACAACAGGCCTGCCTCATAGTCTCATTCAATGTTCAACAGGCCTGTCTCATTCAATGTTAACGTCGTTTTCTTCTCAAGAATGTCCACTACTCGCATATCCTCTCTACATAGGTTGTGGTTTCGATGTTTAGGAACTGGCTCCTCATATCCGGGCTTGCATACAGGCTTTGTTCCAAATTATTCAATCTTCCAAAAGTTCTTAACCTGTTCATACAGTTTTCTGTCACATGAAGTGAAGTTAACACTAAGTTCCTTTTGATTCGGTGAACCCAGAATAGTTCCTGTTAAGACCCAACCCAACCGGCCTCTTTGAGCATGTAACTGGCTGCCAGGTTTATTTGATTTCCGCACTTCCAAGACAACATGCGCCTCACTAACATCCTTTCCAATCAGTACTGACACTTTCTTTATTTTAACTCTGGCACTTCAATGTCCACTAAGTGTGGGTGTGATCTTCTGTCGATATCTTCAGGGAGACACCTCTCTGCAATTTTGAATTTTTCTGTCACTAGTACTTCCGCAACAGTGAGAATTTCTTCTTCTCTAGTAGCAGTCTGCAGTATACATTCTACCACTTCAAACTCTTCTTCCTCTTGCTGCAACAGTGTGCTAACAGCAATCACCTCCTTTCGACCTTTCAGGCCTAGCTCCTTAGCCTCAATTTCCCGACCAGAGAGGAGGTCGTTGCAAAAAAAAATCGTAATTCAAGTCTGCAATCAACGATTTTTACAGACAGAAAACAAAGTGGGGAAAGTTTGTTATAAGAGCAAAATAGACCTCTCGCGGGCTCCTCCCAGCTTCCGCTACTACCGAGCACTGTTGGTATCATGAGACCTCACAGTCGTCACCCAGTTCGAGCGTACTCCCACAAAAAAAATTGAAGTTGTTTATTACAATATCGATTTATTTATTCGATTCAATAATCTGCTTTTCAAACGAAGAATAAAATATTCAAAATGAAACTCCACCAGCTAGCCGAATATTGATTGGACGAGTGCACGACATCATCCCTCAGGAACATAGGAATTTGACAGGTTTCCCCGAACTGTATTCCAACGATCATCTGATTTTAAGCTTTTTGAAACAAATCAGGACAAGAAAAGAACTTTGAGCATTTAGATGGGACTGAAAGGTCATTGCATTAGAAAAGCAGAAGTAAAAATCGGGAAACCTGTCAAATTCAAACGTGCCAGTCGCATGAATTAAAGGAGAAGGTCACTCCAGAAACGGTGTATTTTTTGAGATCGCCAATAAAAAGGTAACACTAATTAGAGTTACTGACCAAGGTTTTAGCTTCTAAAGTGCATCCGAAGCCACTGTAATTCATCGCGGGCCGCCATTTTGGGTTGTAATTAGCAGCCCGGCCGTTTGTCCATGACGCCATTCCGTCCAACGTGAAACTGGCGGGAAATCTAAACACAGCTGGTATAACCTATAGATTGTTGGTAATGTGACAAACCTGTTGCATATGTTTCGTTTTCATTTTTTGAAGAGAGATTGCCATCGTGCTCAGTTCTGTATTGTAATATCAGGTCGGAAAAGAAGAAGAAGAATTAGTAGGAATTACTTTTCACAACTTACCTGTGAAGAAAACACGATTGGCAAAGCAGTGGTTTGACCAGCTTCACCATGACGAGAGTTTTGGCCTCCCGAAGCCTGAAAATGTGGTCGGTGTAATTTACGCAAGCGATCGAAAACTCTTTATGTTCAGAGATGCAATAAACCCTGCATATTGCACCATCACACGGTAAAATAAAGATAGACAAAACAAGTTTACACAAAATTGAGACTCGATTTGAGCTTAATTTAATTCATAAAGCAATTTACAGGCATTAAAATATTTCTCTGCAAAAATTTAATATGACTACGATTACATAGTGCCAGGAAGGGAATATGCACCTTTCATCTTGTTTTCCGATTCTAGATGGTAACAGAACAACTACACTCTTTGGGAGTCAACATTGCTTCACATCTTTGGCAAGAACACCAGAATGCGCCCTCCAACCGCTCGTTCATTTCGTTAACTTCACTTCTATCATCATCAGCGACAACACCGACACTTTTTGGCTCAAAACGATAACGTTCGAGCGCAGCCATCTCCTTCAATATAAACATGAACAGGGCAAACTCCGAGAAGACTCCCACGTTGGACGGAATGACGTCACGGACAAGCGGCCAGGCTGCTAAGTACGATTCAAAATGGTGGCCCGTAATGTTGAATTTGGTCTTCTTTGGAGAGGGGTTTCAGTGGGATCGGATGCACTTCAGAAGCTAAAGCCACAGACAGTAACTCAACTTATTGTGATCCTTTTATTAGCAATTTTTGAAAAAGACCGTTTCAGCAGTGACCTTCTCCTTTAATCGAACCAAAAATCGAGTATGGCCGACGACTAAAAAAAGTTTCATCATACCAACAACACTCGACAGTAGTCGGAAAGTTGGGAGGAGCCGCGAACATTTGATTGATGGAAGCGAAAAAAACGCATTTGTCGCTCAGCTTTGAATTTTAGAGTCCGCAGTAAAGGCGCAGTAAAGTTCATCCGAAACTAAATCCGGGACTCGAGTGGAATACTTTCCATATTCTCACTAATGAGGATATCGTTAACGTCATTTGCCTCTTTTGCACTGTTGCCTGTACAAATTTTGCCAAACGCCAGCAGAAAAATGGCAAGCAAAACATTCGAGACGTTCACTGAAACATGAAGGCGACATAAGATCGTTTAATGACCAGTGGGGGTGACTGGAAGGGTCTTGTGTATATTGCTGACTGGAGGCAATTTTGCACGAATCGATGCAGCGTCTTCGATTGTCACCCTGGTTGCCATTGCCATGGAACGCTACTATGCCGTGAGATATCCCCATGGAAACAAAGGAAAACTTACCACACGCAAATTAAAGGTATGTCACTGGAATAACAAATTAGCCAAAACATGTCTCCAAACATGTCTCCTGGTAGTGAGAAATATAATTATTTCTTGGAAGCTCCCTCGGAGATGTGCAGTAGCTGGTTTAAAGTCCATTTACGAGCGGTTCCTATTCTCAAGTTCAAAATCATTGGTATCAAAATAAAGCCATTTATTGCCATACTATGAAACCGAGTTACATGCTGCATATATCGTTATTGGAACAGCCGAGATTACCTACATCCTTATCTCATAGCAAACTTACAGTCATTTGAAGATTATACGAGAAAACCGTAAATATCTTTGGATTTGTGGTGAAGAGAGGATTTCTTTGAAGTACAGATAACTCACAGTAAGAGAAAAACGCCTTTAATGTATCTAAATAACCAACCGGGGGCCACGTATATTTCGTGTTCTCCGCGCGCTCTCGTTGTCCTCTTGTCCCAATGTTTGGAACAATGTAGGATTATAGATTTAACCGACTTATTCCAAATCAACTCGCATCTCCACCGCCCATCCCTTGCTTCCCAGCCAAGCTATCAATTCAGTATCTTTATTAGAAAGATTGTGCGTTTAAATAATCTCAGATTTTTGTTCACTAGCAGAGTATCCATTCAATGTTTGGTTCTAAAAGGCCAATGGAAAAGGACTAGTAAAATGTATTGTATTGTGAATCCCATACTACCTGGTGTAGATTAAGATGTAGCGCATCTTGTAACTATGTATGTGTGACTCGAATTCACGAGGCTTATGCATTTTCTTTCCCTAGCTGAGTACTCCTGGTTCTTGGATCTTCGCATTGATTATGCAAAGCCCTGTACTCATATTTATGGATTCTGATACTGAACGCTCCTGGTAAGATAGCGTGGCCCGAAAAGTGGATGTCCACGGCTTATCTTTCAATGTGGCACGCCTTTCGTTGTCATTTGTTCTGCTTTGATTTCTTGGTTATACTCCAGGATCGTCTACACTTTTTGGTTCAAGGGTGATGCCGTTAACGAAATCACACATCATCAAAAGGTACGAGTAAATGGCAGTTTTGATGCCCTCGTGTGGTAGTATCGAAACTTAGAAAACGTCTCATGGAAAGTTCTGTATTCAGTATAACAGACGTTTTCTTGGAGTATTAAGGCCTCCTTCTCCCAGGCTCAGGAGCCACGAAAAGCTTAGGCTGAATAGGGTTACAGGTCATGACATTCGCGTGTTAGTTCATTAGCCGCGCGCAACACCGTCTGAAACATTAAACCAGGGGACTGTGGGTGATGCTTGTAGACTAAAGCGGATAAGAGACTTCCTTCCATGCTTGCTGATTCCCTTTTTTCCTTGGCTTCTTGTCATTAATTGGGTTACTTGTAAAACACACAAGCTGGCGAGCAAGCATTAAATATTTTAAAGGTCATACTTAGAGTCTATTGTTTAAATGTCCTATATGGTTATTCCAATAAAAACTGTCTCTGTACACAGTGTGTGCTAAAGGTACGAAAGCGAGTCACCTTGATGGTTGTGACTGTCAGCGCCATCTTTGTAATCTGCTGGGGCACTGACCAAATACTCCACATCTCGGAGTCCTTCACATCCCACAAGATCAGTACTCTTGCGATTCCCACTGCTCATACAATTGTCATGTTCAATTCTGCTGTGAATCCGTTTGCATATGCTCTCATAAACCAAACGTTCAGAGAGAAGATGAAGGGAATGATATGCTGCAGCTTACGTTTAAGGGTTAATGTTGCAAGGGAACCACAAGACGTTAACATAAACAGCATCACCATCCACCCAATTGATACAATTGATTTTTTTACCCATTCTGATGCCAACACGTCCATAACAGCAACTCACCAGATACCAAGCGAGAGTTTTCCAAGCTTTGGCGAGGAGCTATAACAAGGAAACATTCGTCTTCCGGTTGCCGTCCACGGCTCAAGAACGTCTGTGGTTAAGTTCCCACTTCAACATAATCTGCTACAAATGGTGATCAAAGTTAAGACCTTCAACTGAGCACGCGATCAAGTTCAAGGTTCAGTTGCGTGAAACTGTTTCCGCGGGCGTGCGTAAGGTTTTTCCCGTGCGTTTTCCTGACGTACACGATATGGAGGACAATTAACGTGTCAAAAAACTCAATGACAGTGCTGGGAAATAGTTCTGCTCATAGGGAACAGTTGTATAAAACCTCCTTTACTTTTCGTTGTAATCTACAGTGCAACAAAGAACAAAGAAACCAGATAAAAATCACGGAGGAATGCATTGCGCATTACTTTTGAATATATTAGCATTTATTTGCTAACTGTGAATATGTAACGCAACCTTTTCCGTCGGTTCATACGTCCTCTTTAACGTTAAATCTAAAAGTGTTCCAGTGAATTAATGTTAATAAGACTCAATACTAAAATTGGTCACATCATCAAGCAGGCGTATTTAATTAATTTTTTAAAAAAATCTATCGAGTCGTTCTTAAGATTTTCGCAAAAGCGCTCAAATTCAAAATTTACCACAAGATTATTACGCGAATGATCTTAGAAAAACAATTCGTTCTCCAGATCGCGAACACCAGTTTCAACAGAACTTTTTAAGCGTAAAATTGTAAGTAAAAGACACATTTTAACAGTATTTTCTAGCCATGTCATCAAGGCATTGATTATTTTTCGGTGCATTTACTAAGGTTGGAAATGTTTTTTATATCATAGATACTGAGATTTCCTCACGTAAAAAAGATTGCGCAAAAATGATACGTAAAATGCATTAGCCAATAGGAAACGCGAACGATGAAAACTCACTAGTGAAAAAACGTCGTTCGTCCAATCACAAACGCGAACGACGAAAACTCACTAGTGAACAACATCGCATCGCGATTTCGATTGTCGTCCATTTTCGTCTCGGCGACATGGCGGAGGCAACTGCTTCAAGGTTTGTGTCTTTAGACGACACAATTGAGTCGTTTATTGAAGAGCATGAAAACCCCAACACGGTGAAAAAAACAAAACGAGAGGTTGCTTTGTTGACAGTGTTCCTTCAAACAAAAGGAGAAACACGCGAGATAGCAGAAATTCCTCCTGTTGAGTTGAATGAACTTCTCAGCGAATTCATATTAAGCGTCCGCACAAAGGAAGGGCAAGAATACGAGCCGTCTTCGCTCCGAGGGATGGTAGCAAGTTTTGAAAGGCACCTTAAAAGAAAGTCCTATCCAGTTAGCATCATCAATGACCTAGCATTTGAAAAGTTAAGAAAAACACTCCAGTCTAAACAGAAACAGCTCAAGAAACAGGGAAGAGGAAACAAGCCTAATGCATCGGTGGCTCTAACAGAGGATGAAATAAAACTTCTCTTCGACAAAGGCCTCCTCGGTGTATCAAGTCCTGAAGCCATTTTACACACCCTGTGGCTGAACAACAGCCTCCATTTTGGGCTTCGAGGAGTAAAAGAGCACCACGATATGCGCTGGGGCGATGTTAAGTTGTGCAAAACAGACCAGGGTGTTGAATACTTGGAGTTCAACGAGCACCAAATGAAAACAAGAACTGGCGCCGACCACCGCGATGTGAGACCCTTCGCACCAAAAATGTTTTCAACTGATGGTAGCGAAAAAGATCCGGTAGCAGTTTACAAACTTTTTGTTCAGAAAAGACCGGAAAAAATGAAAAATCCCGACGCTCCGTTTTACATTGCAGTTAACAACGTATCGATGAAATCCAAACCTTCGAATTCTGAAAAGTGCTGGTTCAAATGCAACGCGGTCGACACCAACAAACTTGGGGGTCTTATGAAAGAAATGTCAAAGAAAGCGGGTCTTCAGAACGATAAACTCCGCAATCACAGCGCTAGGAAAACCATGATTCAAACCCTCAGTGAAAATAATGTGCCACCGACACAAATCGCACAGCTCTCCGGCCACAAAAACCTGAAAAGTATTGAAAACTACAGTCACCTCAGCACAAAACAACAAATGCATATGTCAAATGTACTGGCAAACATTTCTAGTGACTTTTCAAGCATCACTCCATTCACTCCGACTGTAACTCCGTCAACTTCAGCTGTATTTCGACCAGACGGAGCCTGTCGCTTCAGTAACCCTGGCCAACAGTCTATGGCTTTATTCTCGGGTGCAGTCATTCATGGAGGACAGTTTTCTGTGACCATCAACACTGTGAATCAATCGCCACCGCTTCCTCCTCCCTCGGAAAAGCGACAATGGAAAAGAATCAGAGTCTCTAGCGATTCAGATAATTACTAAGACACTGTAGGCTTTTGCATACAGTTTTCTTGACTTTGTTGTATTATACTGATTTGGCAATAGTTCGCTTGCGTTGTCGTTGTGTTATTCAGCGTATACCGCTGTTTTATAATATCTGAATTACAAACATTAAATTTGAACTTATAAGCCTCAGTCAGGTTTTTTTTTCAACTGAAAAATGTTTATAAAAGTTGTGAAGGTATAAACTGACGTTTTATTTCTTGTGTTACTTCATTAAATATTTGATTTTGAAAGAGAAACTGATGTTTTAGTTATTCTAGTTTTACACGCATACATGCGTGTAAGATTGACAAAATTTGGCTTTTCAAAAATCTCAGTATCTATAAAATAAACAAATTACACCATGGAAAATGTTTTGTACGATTTTTTATTCACTCGTTGAGTTGTATCAGAAAACTCACTCGTTCGCTGCGTTCACTCGTTCGCTTTCTGATACTACTCAACTCGTGAATAAAAATCGTACGCGCGCATTTTCCATGGAGTAATCTCTACTTGTAATTTACTTCGATTCAAAACAAACATACAGCATTGTCTTTTTCTTGTATATTTTGTTTGCCATACACCACAGTTTAAGATGTTGGTATTTGGTTTTCAAAGTGAAATCTGGATCGCGCAAAATTTCAATTTTACTGTTTTCGAGGATTTTTGTTTATCGTTGTCATGGAAATGTCGATTTTCACAAAATGTAAACCACGCTAAAGTTCAATCCAAAACCTACAAGTATTTAGAATTTCACGTTGATCTGACAAGGAGAAGACTGTCTGAGAGCCGATTCAAAAAGTGAGGTATGGTCCAAAAAAAACTATCGAAACACCTTAAAAACTGATAAATGTTATGCGTATAAACCATGTATGATCGTATGTTACTCGTATGTATTCGTATGTCACTTGACTGTATGTATCCGTATGTTACTTGTATATCACTCATATGTATCTGTACGTACCCGTATGATATTGGTAAGTGACAGGACTCGTATGGATTCTTATGTACCCGTATGTATCCTTCTGTTACTCGAATGTTACCCGTAAAACTTGTGTGGTGCTTTTTACTTTATTCACTTTGATCTGAACTAACCGATCTTGCTCCTTTGGGTCTAATAAGGATATAAGGAAATTGTTCAAGCGCCATGCCTCACTTTCCCACCAAAAATTCGCCGCTTGGGAGGATGTCAGTCCCCAAGCGGCAGAAAAGTGCTCGGAATTTGAAGTGAACACCAATAACATGGAAAAGTTTGTTAAAGTGCGTGACGTTGAGTCGAAAATTCTCCACACCGTACAAACAAACTTTGCTAAAACAAGGTAAGAACCTTTGTTATGTAGCTTTCTATCTCCCATTTAATAAAATTCAAAACAAATCGACAAATTTTTGGTAAGTTGAAAAACTATAATTTGTTAGATGTTCTCAAAACTTCGGCATAAACCCATCCACCTTCGTTGATTGGTAAGTCTTGATGTAAGTCTCCGGGGCACCCAACGGTTCGCTTCGGGGAATATCTGTTCAGGAGGCCTAAACAGCCTGATCATGACATATTCGGATTTAATTGCATTGAAAACTAGAATTTCGTTGGCGAAACATCACCTCAGACTTCCGTACATGTAACAAGGGGACTGATAATTCCTGTTGTTTTCAAATAGACAAATATGTCGTTTAGAATGCAAAATAAGGCCAGCTAGTATTTTCGTAGAGCTAACAGCAACCCGGAAATTCGGCGGATAGGATTCTGGTTCCTAAAATCTTCTGCAGTCTAAATTTCCAGCTTTTTAGCGGCATATTTGTGTAAGCTAACACAGGTTGATCAGATCTGTTCATAACTTTTAGCTGAAAATTTAGGCCGCAGAAAACAATCGAAAACAATCCAAGAAAGAAGAAATCATATTTAAGTATATCGCTAAAATTTTCTTGTTGGGTGTCCCTGTTTTCGACAACTGCACTGTCAGGGGCGTTCCCAGACATTTTTTGGCAGTACACACAAAGTCAGATTGATACTTAGGGACGGACCATTAGAAAAGTTATTGATTATACGCATTTGCGTATTTCGCGTAAAGGCAGGAACGCACCTGACTGTAGCTTTTTAATAGTAACATAAGCCTTCAAAAGGGTGAGTATCCGGTCAATATGTCTGCAGCAGTTGTGACAGACCAAAGAGAAGAGTAGTTTTAAGAGCAGAATCAAGGAATCGCTCGTTTGGAAAATCTACGGTCCAGATTATCATGTAACTTGCTGTGAGTAAACTTTAACGGTTTGCCAACGTGTTTGAGGTCATTATACTGGAAAAAGTCAACTTGGCGTATGAAACAAAATCGCATTTTATTTAAAAAGCAGGCTTTGGAAAAACCTCTTGTAACTACGCAAATCCAGTTCGATCGCCAGAAATTTAATTTTTTTATATTTTTACGTGACATTTCTGTTTGTTCCTGGAATTCTAAGAAATCGTTTCAAGTTTTCCTTTTTTAAAAACGTGATTTTAAAAGGACACTATAAATAAACTCTATGTTCACGTTTTTTTAAGTATTAATGTACTAAAATAACCATGCACATACGAACCCTAGCAGACTAGCCTGGGGGTAGTCTAGAGTGCAAAATGAGTATTATCGTGTAGTAGTGGGGCTGATAAATGGTAATTTTAACACAGGTGTTGTTTTAAGAGTTTGCAGTATTTTCGTTTACATCCTCTTTAATTTTATTTACGCACGTAAAGCCAGTTAATTTCACGCCCGTACGCACGTAAAATTTACGCAACAGTGGAAATCCACCTTTATTCACGAAAAATTGTAGATAAAAGGTAAATTCTACAAATAAAACAAATTGCTAGATTGCTAGCTACGGTAGGCTGAAATAACTTAATTTTTAGACAAAATTGAACCAATATGGATCATCAGAACTGTGAGAACGTGATCGGAAATACATTTGTGTATTATACTTTGCGACTCGCGGTGATAAAAAGAGGAAAGTGTTAAATTTAATAACTTTCATTCAGTCTGTCATTGTTGACACAAAGGGAATTCAAACTTTTAAAGTGAGTGACTAAAATGAGCTCTACGAGGTAATAAACATTTTGTTTTTCGTAAAAATTTAGCTGAGCATTAACCTATTTGTTTTTTTTATATATACAGCCTTTCGAGGCAAGGCTACAACCCTGTTATTGTTACAGGTTTGAACAAATCCTTCATCGGTTTCAATTATGATATGACAAAAAGTTTGCAGAAGAGTCCGTTTATTTCAGTGAGGAGATGACTTGCACTTTTTGAGCTTGGGAATGATCGATGAAGTATTTCTTTTGCCACGTTAAGTAATAACCTGACAAAATATTTCCCGCTAACATGATTTTAACACGTCGGCCACAAGGTAGAATAATTAATAATTCGATATGATCACCTGTGCTGTATGGGAAGTGCTTACTTCTTTATCATTACTTACACTCTACGTTGCTCAGTTCAAGACCAGCAGCGGACCAGACGTTTATCATCTTACCTGCAAGCTATAAGGTAATTTTATTCGAGTTCTGCTTCTCGTATTAGGCAAAGGAAAAATTCTAAAAGCTAAGACTTTCTCAGTTGCCAGGGGCCCTTTTCTCGAAACTGCAATTAACTTATTGGGTCTCAAAACTATTGTATGTGCACAAAATATTTAACAGTTTCACCAATAATCGTCATCTTCGAGCACTAAATCACAAAAAAATACAAAAACACAAGACAAAAACCCAACTACCAAAAAGGCATGCATGCCATATTATTTATATGTACGTGACAACTACAACAAGCATAAGGGAAGTCATTCTGTCTTGACTAATTAAAAGGAAGCTAATGTTTTGGCAATAGAGCATTAGCTCTCCTCGCGGCTGCAAAGATACACTCAACATGCTTGACGACCGTTCGTGAGAAATTGCAGGTCTATTTCAATTGAGTTTATGCTGTGGTGTATCTGTATCATCCGTTTTTCGGTTGTTTGGTTGATCAACATTTTATAATCGGCAATGCATTCAGTTGAAACAGTTGCAGATATAAATTGATTGATATTTGACAACCGGTTCAACTGTATAAACAGTTAAAAAAACTTTCCAAAGAGAAAGAAAGTCAACAAGTCACTCAAAACTATTTGCGAGGCGGAAACGGTTGCTCCCAATGAGACGTGAACTTATTTGCTGAATAAGTGGTTAAATTACACACACTTTCTGGCAGCACTGTTCTTCATAATGCAATGAAGAACTTCCTGTGTTTAATTTTTGAGGGTAAACATTTTAACAACGTCTTTTTAAATCTTCTTTCATCAACGCTGCGGGATAACTCCAAACACGTTTATATTTTGTCAGGTAAGAAAAGACGACTTTTTAGCACTTGCAAAGATCACGAGATCTAGAATACACTATTACTGTACAAAATCCACGGCCTAAATTTACGCGAGTTAAATGTTCGGGGAATTTAATGGTTCCTGTACAATACCGAGAAAGATGCAAAACTTCCAATCTAAAAGAGGTAGAATCTTTGTACTGTCAATGGAACAATAGAAACAACCAAATATGTCCAAAGGTAGCTGGAGAAGGGTACACAATGACCATTCATTTTGTTTCGCAACCGAACAAAGTCATCGCCTTTACGTGGATTAATATCCACGAAACACGAAATAAAGCGAAGATATTAATAAAATGGCACTAGGGTAATATGTTGATGAGAGTTTTCTCACGAACAATGGGTCAATTTCTGGCAGTTTTATTAGAACCAAAGTTTTAGAAGTGCTAACAGCACTACATTATTTTGTCTTCTAATGCTAATGTGGTCACGTGACAGGCAATTTAAGTTTGACCCCCCTGGGAGAAATTTTGGCTCAAAAAACTTTCCAAAATTTACCAACTTTGCATGTCTCTTGTCAGAACAAACATTAGCCAATCATAAATCAAATGCTGTTTCTTTACTAAACTAACCTTCTTCTTTATAAGAATACTAATATTTCTTTCAGACTCTTCTTATCAGCTGAACAATAATTTTCAACAGAGAGTGTGGTTTGACAGATTTGAAAAAGTGCCAATTTTACCAAATTTCAAAGGAATTTTTTTCTATGTAGTAGACAAGATCTATGGTTGGTCTGCGTTTCCCAAAACAGCCAAAGTATTGTACTTAAACATTATCGAAAAATCTTTGCGGGCAATTCATTTTTAATCTGCAATATAGCTTATGCAAAATTGACATTTTCCTAAAATAGACATATCTGCATTAATTCACCTTTTAACACTTAAAAAATACATGAAACCTGCAAAAATGTAAAACACAGGCTAACAAAGTATACGGTTATCGTTTGAATGACTTCACTGTCGCAGATTTTTCACATAAACGTTTTGCAGCTATTGAAGTCGTTCCTTCTCCACCCCTCCCCCGATAAATTTTAAGGTGAGTCAGGTGTGTATTATTTAATTTCCAGCAGAAGCTTATTTTAAGCTATGCGAATAGATTCATTCGGCTTTTCGGTGTCATTTTCAATCATTCAGAATCTAAAATAAATTTATAGGCCATAAAAACAGGCTGAAATGAGAGAATTGAAGTCGAGAGGTTGCGTTACCGTGCGTGACACAGAGAATCGACTTTCGTGTATGACTTGTATGGATAACTTCTCGACGGCAGATTTACTATTTTACAAGGGGAAAATGGTAACCAAATAATTTCACATATTCGACGAGGAACAAGAATTTCCTATACCAGCCTACACCTTACACATGGTGGACGCTTAACGTTTTACAGTTAAACAACTGTTATACCGACTTTGCGATTTGTCTTTGTGTGTATGAACCGTGTGTCTGATTTGTTGCAGTTAGTCGGTAACCAAATGTAGCTTACATTCTATAAAACCTCAAGAATTGAACCATTGTTTCAGCGGTGTTTTGTGTCTAGAATACTTTGTTTAGGGATTGAATGGGTTTTGCTGAATGCCCTTCGAGGATACCAATGATTAGACATAATAATAACAATGATACTTGTTTCACGAAATCATTAATGATCTGTTAGAACTGATTTCGTCAGTTGATAATATCAAATTATTAGAACTACAAAAGTGGATTAAAAAGCAAACAAGCTACTTTGCACCAACTTAGGCGGCGTTCACACGTCAAACTAATGTTGGCCAACTCGTGTTGGCAAACTCAAATTGATGTGTGTGAACGACGCAACAACATGTTGGCAAACTGTTGGCAAGAATGGAGAAAAGTTCTATTTCAAGCCAACAGTTTGCCAACATGTTGTTGTGTCGTTCACACGAACCAATTTGAAATTGCCAACACGAGTTGGCCAACATTAGTTTGACGTGTGAAGGTCGCTTTAAGTGTAGCTTAAAGGCGAGTACCAATTTCTCCGGTTCCTCTTCCTGTTAGAACTTGTTTATGCATGAATGAAAACACAAGCAAACTAGCGCATACCTCAGCGGTAGGAGAAGCACCGTCAACTGTGACCCACGTACTTGCTTGGAGAAATCTGTTTGCTACCAGTTACTGCAACTTTTCATCATGAGAATCTTAAGGTGAATGTTGAATGTTACACATTCGCTTTCGAAGTTTTGATTTCATCCGGCGTAGACACTACGTCTACGTAAACTTCCTGCATAAAAACATAGTTATTTCCCTGCAACAAATGATATTAAAAAGCCGGTGAACGTCAAGGCGGGGGCTTAATACTAATTAACAATATGGGAGGCTTCGAAACACATAAGAGCAATTTGCGTTTACATAGGGAAAAATACTTAAAAAAACTACTGAACAAAGCAAACTGCAAATGCGTATCAGCTGCAGCATAAACAGAAACAATCCTCATGTATTGTCTACTGAAGAGAAACGCCCACCCCTTGCCCGCACGCGTGAACGGGAATTGAATTACGACGTCACATTGCCTGGTCGCTGGTGTGATGTCGCTTTACCAAGTGAGCTGCGAAGCAGGTCATTTGTGAGTTAACTTAAGCCCACGATTTATGCTTCTGACAGTTAAGATACCGTACGTCTATTCTAAAACCACCTGTATGCCTAATACCTTTAGGAAAGTTTGTGTAGGGGTGTGCTGCCGGTCTTCCAAATCCTGACCCTACTGAAACTATTAATCTTGGCCTTGGCAAGGCAAATCACGCAATATCATATCAAATGGTTCTTTTTGGTTAATTCTCTATCTTTTTTCTATACATCAGATAAATATGTATATGCCCTCTACATCTGCACCCAAACCATGCCCAACTTTAGTCCAAAAGACAGGACCCAAAATCTGGACAATTTTTAGGCAAAAAAGGCTAAAAAAAATCGTTACCCGTTTGGGCGGTACGCACCTGTTTTCGCCTAAAACCCAAGCAAACAGACTCCCAAATAAACATCTTGCTTTGTTAACCGTGTGCCAGTTCCTCCCACCGCCTTCAATGTTTGGCCTTTTTTCTTTACAGTAAGCTATACGGGCAAGCTACATAGCGATACATCACAGTTGCAAGGAATCTGTAGTTTGCTTTCGTCAGTAGTTACTTCAAGTACTTGACAGTTGACGCAGACATCCCTTTTTAACTGGTTCTTAGCCTATAACTGATGTAAAGGCCTCCCATATTGTTAGTGTTAAGCCCCTTGCCTTGACATGAAGTAGTGTCTATGTAAAACGAAATCAAACTCAGCCAGCGCTAGTGTAATTTAAAGCTACTTAACATTTATCTCCAGTTGAGATTCTTGATGAAAAATTTCAGTGTTTGGTAGCAAATAGGCTTCTTCAAACAAGTCCGCAGATTGCATGTGACGGTATTTATCCTAACACTGAGGTATGTACTCACATTTCTTTATATTTTCATGCGCGATGCGTGGAGAAGTATCTGAGGAGCAACTAATACCCGCTTTTGAGCCCCATTCTAGATTAACCACATTTGTTCGTTTGCTTTCTTTAGACCACTTTTTAAATTCTAATTTACTCTAGATTTCAACTTGCGGCCTTAATAATTTGCAATCAATTAAACTGACGAAATCTGTTCCAGCAGATTATTTCTTGTTTACGTGAAACATTAGTATCATTATTATTATGTCTGATTTCTGGTATCCTCGAAGGGCATTCAGCAAAACCCATTCATTCCCTAAACAGAGTGTTCTGGAGACAAAACACCGCTGAAACAATGGTTCAATTCTTGAGGTTTTATAGAATGTAAGCTACATTTGGTTACCGACTAACTGCAACAAATCAGACACACGATTCATACACACAAAGACCAATCGCAAAGTCGGTATAACAGTAATCTCGTTCCCAGATCTCGCGGGTGGCCGTAGCCGAAGGCGAGATCTGGTCAAATTCGATTTGTACCACGTGATTGCCTGTCAGGAATGTGGCAGGCAAGTCAATAGCGCATGCCCGAGACAATTCTAAGAAAATGGCAATCAAATGAATAACATGACAGGACGGAGAAAGCGCGAACTGTAAGTACCTCCCGTTGTCCCATACAAATTCTTAGAAAACTTTTCTAAGAATTTGTGAGGGGTTTTTCAAGCGTATCTAATGGGCTTAACGCAAGGCGTCCTAATCTGCTGCTTCATGATTGAAATTTCACTGCAACAAATGTAAACCAGAACAGCGGAGACGTAAGGACCGACTTATACATGTCATCAAGTCATAATAAAACGTGACTTGGTTTTCCCATAGAGGAGTGTTACGCACCATTCACAAGTCATTACCAGACAATGTTGGTCAATCAAATAGGAAATCCGAACCAAAAACTCATTTGTAAAACAATTTAACTGCGGCAAGGTGAGACCGCTCAAGGTGTTAGCAATCGAAAAATAAAAAAAAAAATTAAAATAAAATTTAAAAAAAAACGCTGCGAAAAGCAAAATAATACCACTTGTTCGGTTAGTTGGATGCGACTAGTATTTGACTGTTGCGTTTGACAAGAAAACTCCACGATGGACTTTCGCCAAGAATAAACTTTCGACCAGGAGCGCGACCAGGAGGACTTTTAACTTTTGTACATTATTATTTGTCACCGGATGCCAGTAACAAAAAGGTTAGTGAAGTGTTTTCTTCCATTTTTTTGTTTCATTTTCTTGAGAAACGATGCGATGTCACAAGTGGTTGTTTAACGCTAATTTGAGTGGGTTTTTTCCTTCCAATACCGTCAATGCACGCGTTTCCGAAGCCTAAGAGCCATGTGATTAGATTGCCCTTATCCTGGAAGACTGGGAATCGACGTTTTGTTTTCGTTTGGTATCAAACAATGGGATAAATTCAAACTAGATTACAGTGAACAAGATTAGAAAAATCTTCCCTGATGTCCTTTACAAAAGTCTCGCGTAGCGGACTATGGTAAGTTGAATCTGTATGTAAGCCGTGCAAAATCATTACCAGTATAATTGCAGCTGCTAGCTCAGTAGTCTTGTCGGCATGGAAAAATATTAGAGGGCTACAAGAACTGAACAAAGCCACGTGTCCGGTATATGAGAGGCGACCCCACGCGTTCGATCTGCGATTCACTGAATTCAACAGCGTTGTTATTTATCTTAGATATGCCTTGGTTGCATTTAATATTTTGTCGCCTCATTACAGCTATGAATCATCGCTTATAACAAACGCGAAGTTACAGGAATTACATGCCAGATTTTTCTCGTTTGGATCGGCTTCGATCAGTGCTCAATAAAAGCACTATAATTTTTTGGCGGGAATTTGTGTGGTTCGAACAAACGCAAAACAGCATTGTATGACAAGTTGGATACCAAATTCATTTATTAAAATCAATTTCAGCTAATCCACATTAATTTGTTTACAAGGTCTGGTTGCAGTAAGATGCTAAGTAAAGAATCAGAGGAAATCAGTAATGTTTGAAATCGGCTTTGCTTTATCGGTCTATTAAACAAGTCAGACGATGGAAGAGGCACCTCTTCTGTTAGAAGGACTGTCCACTAAGTTGACAGTATTTTTGCCACTTACTAACTCTGATTCATGGAAAGATATTTGAAATTTCAGTTATTGCGATGTTCATTTTGCCAGTCCATAACTTAGTTAATACAGGCCAATCCCTCTGAGTAACATTACGAGTCTTCTCAGCTCTCACAGCAGTAATGTTTGAGTAAAAATATGGAAGAGCTGAAACTCAGTTGAAGAATATTTGTTTCTTTGTGACGGTAGCAACCATCCCTGCTCTTAAGATGACTCATCTTTCACTAGCAGGGCTGCCAAGATGTCACATCTTTTGCCAGTTTGTGTTTGCTGTTGTCACAAGAAATAAATAGCGGTTGATAAAAACCAAAAAAAGCAACAACAACAACAAACAAACATATGATAATAATGAGCCGGCCGTGAATAAGAAATGAAAGCTATGGTTACAAAACCTTTGTGCTCAGATAATTTCTTGAAAGAATTTGTCAGCCTACCCGGCCTTAGTAAGTAGAGTTAAGGTCGAGAGCGGCCTGCATAACTAAATCTCGAACTGGCAAAATGAACAAAGTAATATTTAAAAAGTTCAAAGCAGCGACCTTAAGTCGGAAAGCAGCTTTTAGCGAAATACATGATCAACCCGAGCCATAGTCTTCTCACTTCTCATAGCAATGAAGTTTGAGAGGGAAAAAAAGACAAAAAGAAGGAAAGAGTTGAAACCCTGGTTGAAACTCAATCAGCGGAAGAATATTTTTCTTTGTGACGGTGGCAATCATTCCTGCCCTTAAGATGACACATCTTTTATTAGCGGGGCTGCCAAGATGACACATCTTTTGCCAGCTTGTGTTTGCTGCTGTCACGAGAAATAAAAAAGAAGGAAAAAAAGGTGTTGAAACCCTGGTTGAAACTCAATCACCGCAAGGATATTTATTTCTTTGTGACGGTGGCAACCATTCCTGCTCTTAAGATGACACATCTTTTATTAGCGGGGCTGCCAAGATGACACATCTTTTGCCAGCTTTTGTTCGCTGCTGTCACGAGAAATAAATGTTGCTACACCAAAGGCAGTTGGTAAAAACAAAACAAAAAACACACACACAAGAAAAACAGAACAACAACAAATATGACTCGGCCAAGAAGAGAGCGAGAAGGCTATGGCTGAAAACAATGACAACCAATTTGTTTCGCCTTTGAACGTTTTTTCCACGCTTGGCACTGGTCACATGTATTTGCTACGAGCTCTCATTGGCTCATTTAATTATCTACATCTTGTAATTGGTTTGGTTTTAGTTTATGATACCTGATTGTTTTGAACTTTGTCCTGCCTTGACTTCATGGCAGAGCTAGCTAGTGAAAACTGTGTCGAAGTAAATAAAAGAAGTTGAAACCCGGTGGGTTCATTTGGGAACCCACCCAGTATGGTGTGTTCAATGACCCTAGTCCCAGCACTTTTCAAGAAAATGTTTGGATAAAAGTCAAGATTTGGTTTGCAAGTTGCCAAAAACCGACAGGGAGGGGAGGGGGAAGGGCTCAAAGGGAATTAGAAATCCACTGACTCTCGCCTCCACATTTTTTCCTCACGGCTGCTCGTCTTCATCGTGCACTTTTCGTTTGTCAGTGAAGCAGTGATAAAAGTCTTGGGAGATGTTTCCCGCTTGCTCAATAACAGGATCGGAAAGAACTACATTTGAAGGCTTATGTTACGAATATACAGGCATCAAAGAGGGTTCGTCACGTGCAGTATACGTTTTTAAAATTCAGTTAAAGACTACGAGCAGTCTCTCTTTCCGCTCAGGGATAGTCTCACTACACTAGCGGCTCGACAGGCGCGTCACGTTTCAACGCTGCAGGCGACTTCGTACTCTCTCGCTCGCTTGTTCGTTTTCCTCGACTATCCCTAAGCGGAAAGAAAGACTGCTCGTAGTCTAATTCAGTTAAATGATTTGTGGAAGGGAAACATTTTTCATAAAATCTAAGAATGCGGTACAAACTTGCAACTGCAGAAAGTGACGAGAATCGCAGACGCATTGACTGAGTCTTTCAAAACTCGCGCGAGAATATTCAGACATTTATACAGGCATACGCTGAACAAGCACAAATCGCGTTTCGTCCGTGCCGGTTGATGCAATTCTGTACGTATTTAGAACTTTCGGAGAAACTAGAAAAAAGGAGACATTGCAAAATAAACAAATAAATAAAACAAGATACTGAAAACTGAACTTTTCGAAATAGTGAGAATATTTTATCAGTTGGAAAGGAATACACGCAGCTTGAGATTGTACAATAGCACATTTTGGGGCGCACAATTACACACTCGTTGTTGTCGGCTCAGTGCAAAAGCGAGGCACGTTTTCTCGCGGTAGGCGGTTTTTAACGCTCGCTATGTAGAAAAGCCAGAGACACTGCTCCATTTTTTTGGTTCATTGTGACAGGATATCAAAGAATCTCATGTTTTTCTTTCCATTCTTGGAGAGCGTAGTTTTAACCGCTGTATACAAAATCGAAAAGTTTACTAACAGGATGCACTGAAATCCGCGTGAATTATCGAGAGACATTAGATGGTCTTAGATCGCTTCTTGATTTAGGCTTTGTTAGCCGCCATGAATAGTCGGAGGATAAATAACGAGCATAAATTGATCGAAATCGAACACAGCTTTGCCTTCGAAAACAATTTCATCGGCTAGCCAAGGGGTGAAAGACTGTGTACAACTTACTCGTGGCGGAATGTCACAAAATTCAGTCTTTTATTTATTTCAGGGAATGTCGTTTCGACGAAAACCAGAACTTTACGTCTTTCATTCAGAACATAGTGTCATTTTACAATTTTCACCGTGGCTTCATTAAGAAGCGATGATAGCTTGATTTCCAACAGTTAAACAGATTTTCACACTTTCCCAAGAAAAGCCGAAAAGATCTCTGCGTGAAACGATACTTACAGTTAACGCTTTATCAGTCCTCTCATGCAACGCTTAACCAAATGAATAACGAATGCTTAACCAATCTCGTCTTTCCTGGAATGATATCTAGCAAAGTAATTTACTAAAGAATAAAGCAGAAGGCAATCATCAAAGCTCAGTTCGGGTAAATAATATTTTATGGATGTTACTAAAACGGGGAATGGGGAATGGGGAATGGGGAATGGGGAATGGGGAATGGGGAATGGGGAATGGGGAATGGGGAATGGGGAATGGGGAATGGGGAATGGGGAATGAGAAATAGTGGTCAGCGGTAATACTTAAAAAATTAAGTTGGAGTCTGCGCAGTACGTCAAAGAAACGAGGATTGCACGTGGAGAGCGAAAGATGGAAGGTAAGAATATTTATCTGTCAGTTTTTCCCGAGTGTTTGATTTGCAGGTAATGAGAGTTTTTGATTTGCAGGTAATGAGAGTAACGATGATGTTTAGGATCACGAGGTTATCGTTATCGACAGGTTGGAATAAAAAGATTCGTATCACTTTGAGTACAGTCGCTTCGAGTGTTACAGTGAAACCCATTAAACCATGAACGCCTAAAATTATCTCTGGAATGTTTATTGTTCTGCGACAAATCAGATTCGAGACGTAACCGCAACAAACCGCAAGAGTAATTAGCTCAAAGGTTTCGATCACGAAATGAGTCGGTGGCTTTTGCGTCCACGATAAATTCTCAGTTTCACCGCCGATTAACAAACACTCTGAAATTGTTATTTTTTTTTTCTATTTCAGAGTTTATGCATAAGCAAAGAATAACTATAAACGATATTTTACTGAAAAGAGATAAATAATCGAACAGACACGGCTAGGAGCGCGTCTGGGAGCAGAATCGAGAGCAGAATAATTGTATTCAGTTTTTGATTTTTTAAAAAACGGCCTCTCCGGTGTTGTCAGTTATAATCATTTGTAGGTTTCAGCCTTTTCCCTGTTTGACCAAAACAGTTTACTGAATAAACTTTGCAAAAGTTTTCCTTTACCCTGCTATGGTGAGGAGAACAGTGTATCAAGCTCATTCACGGCAAAACTCTTCCGTCCAAGATTTCACGCAGTTTCACCGCCGATTATTGCAGAAGAGCAATAATTACTGTAGTTTCTGTTAAACCCGAGTTTTCACGGCAAACACAAACACGCCTGCCGTTGCAGATACAAACATGCGTGCAACTTGCGTACCGTTGCAATAATTTCGAAAAACTACACTCGCTTTTGATGGCTATTTAGGTCTCAGTTCGGTAGTTGTGTCACTTTGGACCGATGGAATCGAAAACATCAAATGAGGGCCAAAAACAAGCACGTTTTGAGGCAAAACCAAAGAAGTGATAAATGGGATGTTTATGCAAACACCGAAGGAAACGTATCTTTCTTAAAATGTACTAAACGCACGAATCGCTTCTACTGGACATTTGCTCACTTGTGCCGTCTATCCTTCGCTCATACAGAAGCTATCTGAAATAGAAAAGAATAACAACTGCAGTATTTCCAAAGGCTATAAAAAAAATTGAGAATCGTGGAAGAAAAATCCAGCTCGTTGTTTCATGTCCATAACGTATAATGTTCGGCTAACGGCTTGCGTGACATCTTGGACGGAAGAGTTTTGCCGTGAATGAGCTTTATACACTGATCTCCTCACCATAGTAGGGTAAAGGAAAACTTTTGCAAAGTTTATTCAGTAAACTGTTTTGGTCAAACAGGGAAAAGGCTGAAACCTACAAATGATTATGACTGACACCACCAGAGAGGCCGTTTTTTAAAAAAATCAAAAACTGAATACAATTATTCTGCTCTCGATTCTGCTCCCAGACGCGCTCCTAGCCGTGTCTGTTCGATTATTTATCTCTTTTCAGTAAAATATCGTTTGTAGTTATTCTTTGTTAATGCGTAAACTCTGAAATAGAACAAAAAATAACAATTTCAGAGTGTTTGTTAATCGGCGGTGAAACTGAGAATTTATCGTGGACGCAAAAGCCACCGACTCATTTCGTGATCGAAACCTTTGAGCTAATTACTCTTGCAGTTTGTTGCGGTTACGTCTCGAATCTGATTGGTCGCAGAACAATAAACATTCCAGAAATAATTTAGGAGTTCATGGTTTAATGGCTTTCACTGTAACACTCGAAGCGACTGTACTCAAAGTGATACGAATCTTTTTATTCCAACCTGTCGATAACGATAACCTCGTGATCCTAAACATCATCGTTACTCTCATTACCTGCAAATCAATATTTTTGGTTAATTTTAATAAACAGAAACTCAATAATGCCAAAAACTCGGGAAAAACTGACAGATAAATATTCTTACCTTCCATCTTTCGCTCTCCACGTGCAATCCTCGTTTCTTTGCCGTACTGCGCAGACTCCAACTTAATTTTTTAGGTATTACCGCTGACCACTATTTCTCATTCCCCATTCCCCATTCCCCATTCCCCATTCCCCATTCCCCATTCCCCATTCCCCATTCCCCGTTTTAGTAACATCCATATTTTATTTGATTAAGGGTGCGTTTCTTTGGGAAAATCCAAATCCGGATTCTTGTATCCAAAAACGGATTTTGCGTTTCTTTACCTAAATCCGAAAATGGATTAATCACGGATTAGTGATCTGAAGAATCCACACTCCGAGTGGATACATCAGATCAAATCTAAATCCGGATTTTTAGGATTCATGATCCGTGCGTTTCTTTGGGGGACGGATCCGAAAATAGTACATCTGTCAAGCGGTCTTCCATGCAAATTTACTGGTCTCGCCATATTTTCTCTCGATCTTGCGTGACAAAACAATCGATCGTGAAAAAGAAAATTCACGTGATTATTCCGTTCCGTGTATTTGAAAAGTTTTCTCCAAAAGTACAGACAGAAGCATTGACACGTCAGTATAACTTCATTTGTGTACCATTTCTGTAATTCAGGGACCAGATTTTGCTAACTGTGAACGCAAATAGCGAGTTCACTTGAACTACTGCAGATACTGTCCTTGTTTATAAATTATTTGTATTCCATTCTAGTTGAATTCTAGGGCAGTAAGAGATAAGTATCGTTCTGATATATATATTGCGTGCCTCCAGCCTGTCTTGTCATGACAAAATAATCCTTTTTCGGATTTTGCGTTTCTTTGGTGTCGAAGAATCCATATGATCTGGGATCACAAATCCGTTTTCGGATTTTCCCAAAGAAACGCACCCTTTTTAAAGTGTTCATTCGGCGGCTGCATGCAATGACTAGACATGTCTAGGTTTTATGCAAATGTGATTGGGTCACGTAAATATTCTTACGGCGGATTCTTAAGGCGGAACATCGTTATTCGTTAGAAATAGCTTTATAAAGCTATGAAGAACTGAGAAGAAATCTTCTTGACTTTTGAGGCCGACTGTAAACAACGAAATGTCCCAAGAATGCATATATTATGATTGCGTGCATAATGTCTAATTTGCATAAAAACAGACATTGAATTCCCTAGAGGCCCTGAGAAGCCTCGCAACGCACGTTCAAATTTTAGCGCTGTGACAGCCATGTTTTGAAACAGCCAATCAAAAAAATCGAATTTTCTTACTTGACCAGATCTCGCCTTCGGCTTCGCCCACCTGCGAGATCTGGGAACGAGATTAGTATAACAGTTAACTGTAAAACGTTAACTCTCCATCATGTGTAAGGTGTAGGCCGGTATAGGAAATTCTTGTTCCTCGTCGAATATGTGAAATTATTTGGTTACCATTTTCCCCTTGTAAAATAGTAAATCTGCCGTCGAGAAGTTATCCATACAAGTCATACGCGAAAGTCGATTCTCTGTGTCACGCACAGTAACGCAACCTCTCGACTTCAATTCTCTCATTTCAGCCTGTTTTTATGGCCTATAAATTTATTTTAGATTCTGAATGATTGAAAATGACACCGAAAAGCCGAATGAATCTATTCACATAGCTTAAAATAAGCTTCTGCTGGAAATTAAATAATACACACCTGACTCACCTTAAAATTTATCGGGGGAGGGGTGGGGAAGGAACGACTTCAATAGCTCTTGAAAACGTTTATGTGAAAAATCTGCGACAGTGAAGTCATTCAAACGATAACCGTATACTTTGTTAGCCTTTGTTGTACATTTTTACAGGCTTCATGTACTTTTTATGTGTTAAAAGGTGATTTAATGCGACCCTTTTGTCCCTCAGTAGATATGTCTATTTTAGGAAAATGTCAATTTTGCATAAGCTATATTGCAGATTAAAAATGAATTGCCCGCAAAGATTTTTTCGATAATGTTTAAGAGCTCCTGACCAGAAATATCGAGAATCCCACGACAGAAACGAAATTTCATATTCCATTTTATTTTACCAAAAATACCTCTTTGGTAAACTATTTTCAAAAATCATAATTCAAAGTTCCTCCGCTTTTTGTTTTTTCCAAAATTTAAGAGCCATTTTCTGAGAATATCGAGAATCGAAAGACACTCACAAAAAATCGAATTTTTTTTTATTTTGCCAAAACATCCCTTTGGGTAAGCTAATTCAAGAAAAAATAATCCAAAGTTCCAACGAGTTATTTAACGGACGAAAATTTAAAAAGTTTGAAAAATGCATAAAATGGCGGTTTTAGGGTCTCTAAACGGATCAAATTCTCACTCAACTTTAGGAAGCCAGTAAGAGTGTAAAAAATATTCTTTTGAAACGGAACAAACCACGCACATTAATTGACCTTTCTCCTTTAAAACTGTGTAATAAATTTGCCAATGTTTCGTTTCGAACATTTTCAAGCGGCGTTTTTATCGAGCCGCTCTTAACCTTGTTTATCACAAGGTAAAATGAAGGCCAACTTCGGCCGCTTAAAACGGCATCTGGTATGTATCGTTTAATGATTAAGACTACACAGAAAGAAAGCTCTGTCATTGTACTTTGCACCAGGAAAGTTACAGCTTTGGGAATCAAATACTTCCCCGTCAGTAAATTTTTACTGTTTAGTGATCTGAGCGTGTAGAATTATATGCAAATTACAGATTTAATTCCTGGAATACTGCTAACAATTACAAAGGTCGTTTAAGATAGGCTCACCATTAGTTACACATGCACGCACAATGTTTTTCCACATCTTTGAAAGAAGGTTCTGCTTTCTTGAGTCTTGCTAAGTCTTAAAATGTTAAAACAAAGCAGATTTTTAACAAGACAGGAATCCCTCATTCAACTTAACCAAGATAACATCGAAAACACAGAGAAACGACGTACTATGCCACCTACCTTGCCAACCGAAAACGCAACAATACAACAGAAAAACATTCCAAACTGTAAACAAACGAATTTTCAGTTTCCTGATTGAGCGAAGATATTTTAAACTCATCGCCTAGAGGAATACGCGGAAAGACGGATGACCTCTGCACTGACCCGCACGTGTCACACCACACTAACAGAGAGAGTCACGTATTCGATTTCTGTTATGTGATTTGAGATAAAAACTTGGTGGAAAGTTAAGGGAAGGTACGTTTTTTCTTGGGGGGGGAGGGCTGGGGAATTTTGGTATTTTTTTCCCAAAAAAGTGTTGGCCCTCCCTTGCGTCTTAACAAAAAAACTCCTGACCCCCCACCTTTAGGTGACTGACAAAAGTGCGACCCTCCCCTCACTACTACATGGTATGTTCCATGCCGTAGAAACCTCAGAACGTTTCGCTTGTGAATGCAAAGTGCTTGATTATGAATATATCTCGATATTGAATGTGTGCGCGCTGAAACA
Organism: Siderastrea radians; assembly: GCA_964017195.1. NCBI lineage: Eukaryota > Metazoa > Cnidaria > Anthozoa > Scleractinia > Rhizangiidae > Siderastrea > Siderastrea radians. The sequence goes on along the minus strand of OZ024888.1, from coordinate 66,158,720 downwards.
AGGAAAATGCGAACAATCAGTGTAGGATATTTACGTTTTATAGCTGAAGTTTGAATATGGAAGTAAAAACTTTGAGTATTATAAAAGTTTGAACATAAACTATCTTAAAGGGAAAATACACGCGCTTCTTTCTCTGACAAGCCGGCATTGCTGTTGGTTATTTTAACAGAAAGGTTTATTTGTTTAGCATGCGAAATCTGCCTACATTTCCGAATTCTGTTAAAGGCACATATTGGCAGTAAGATTTTGACTTCTATTGCAGTGTTCTCCCTAGTTTTCAGGGTAACAGGTAAACCAGTTTTCTAGACCGGTAAAGCAGCTCTGTTGAAAATCCTTTTCTACCCCGGAGTGGAATTGTCGTCATGAGACCCGGAATGTTGCCCGCATGACACTAGACTCACACGTGTCTCGAACACGTTACAAAATGCTTGAAGTTTGCGATTCCTGTTACGAGGAACGTACTAACGTACAGGCAAACATCTAGAAGAAAAAGCTTAAAGTAACCTGAAAAACGTTCGGAGAAGTGCCTAAAAGATAAGACAAATGCTAACAGCACCTTACGAATAAACCTTACGGATAAACGTGGAGAAGATAACACTAATATCCTATGACAATGCTAACGTACGGAGAAATGTCAAGGAGATACAACTAACAACATTTTAATTAAGAATATACTAACATACGGACGAGTAAGAGAGCAATAATGCTTTTGAATATTCTAACGTACGGAGAAATGTGGACAGTCGTGAAGAAAAGACCAACACTGACGAACATACTTAATCGCACGGAAAATGTCGAGAAGGCTAATACCTTTGGAATGTACTAGCATTCTGAGCAACTTTAAAAAAATACGACTAACATCTTACGAAAGGTAGAAACATGCAGAGAAACGTTGAGAAGATGAGACTATTATATAATGAACTTAGAAACGTCGAGATCACAAGACTTCGTCTAATATTGTACGAACGAATGGACAATGAGAAAAAAGACAAGACTGACGTGGTATGTTCTACGACTGACATAAATTTTTTCGTAATTCAATCCGATAAATTAATCTTGTCACAATCCAAATCTGTTGGATGTTTCTAATCCGGACCTTAGTATGTGCTTCTAACCGGTAACACGCGGTGATACAAGCCGTTAATTTTACCGGTTACCGCCTAATAAGGAGAACACTGCTATTGTGCAGGACAGTCAGAACAACATTCAGCCAGCCTCTGACTCAAATACAGAGTCTGACAGTTACAGTGACAGGGTAGAGCGCATTGTTGGATCTACTAGTAACTCTTCAGAACTAAGCGACTCAGGAGATCAGGCAACGGATAGCCAACAGCAAGAAGCTGAAGAAACGATACCTGAGTCAAGTACTTCCCGAGACAGACGGAAAAGGACACGAGCCCTCCGAGAAATCTATGTGCCATGGCATAATATACATGTAGAAATGTAACCTAGTACCTATAATAAAACACCAAATGAAATCAAAGTAGGTGAAAAGAAAAACTTAATCTGTAAGAAAAATGGAAAGCAACATGACAAAAATTCTCATTAAAAAATTATGGAAAAGATGTGTGACCCTCCCTTGAATAGCTCACATGAGGTATGGCCCTCCCCTTTTGGTGCTCACTTTCAATGATGACCCTCCCCTCCCCCAAGAAAAAACGTACCTTCCCTAAGAGACGTATCATTAAATTTTTGCTTTTTTCTGCTTTGTTATTACGAATATGATTTTTTTAATTATTATTGGAACTAAAAGCTTTGCTTGAATTTTCTTTCCCTGGTGTTTTTGCGGTCTTTCTTCCACAAAAGCTTTGCGGGAATATTTCGGTTTCTTCCAACCACCCCCCACTGCCCTCTAACAGTAAATGATCGGACCCTACTGAAGTATTTGAAATTGCAAATGACCGTTACGATCCTTTCCCTCATTAGAGAAGTGTCACTTTGTATATATACATTCAAAACGGCTATTTACCAGAAAACCAACATTTATGTCTAAGTAAGGGCTCCTAGTTTAAGCCCATTTGGGTTTTCCAGCTTTCTGAGTCACTGCGTCACGCTATTCTTTATCGTGCCTATCACGAAAAGCTCAGATTTCATGTCTCACATTTATGCTAATTTGAATAAGGAGTGCATAGTTTGACGTGGTTGTAACTTTTGTTTTTTCAATCTACAAATTGTCATGACTACTGCAGCCAATAAGTCTGGTAAAAGGAGTGATAACCTGGACCAAGAGATTCACAAGATGGTGTCTTAAGGTGAGAGTATCTTTGGTTTATCAGTTTGGATCAATCAAATAATATTGTTACATTAGAAATAAATTTGCATTGTAGACAAGTAAACCGGGCTGCCCCTAAGCCATAATAACATAGTTACCTCTAAGTGAAAAGTACATATTTTTACTTTTACCTATTCAAAATGATGAGCCAGTGAAACCTTGTTTTATGACTGCTTTAGTGGAACCGATGTGGCTCGCGTGACACCGGCCTTTCTACCGAAATGCTCAAAATGCCCCGCACAATTTTTTTTCTCCACGAGTCGCCTTTAGCGGGCCAAAAACGACACTTTCAGAGAGTGAAAAGGAATGCTTGAGCTTACAGTTGATGTATATTTTTGGTCTGAAAAACATATGCTAGGTCAGTTATAAGCCTCTGAAGTTGACCCAAATTTCACTTTGACTTTGAACCCTTCAAGGTTAGTATCTTCAACAGGTCAACAAGCAGACTAAAAATACAAATTTATATCCGATTTTTGTATTTTTGGATAGAGGAAAGAATGACGTACCTATGAGCCAAATGGCAAAATGGGAACGATTTCCATTGTTGCGTACGAGCTTGCTAAAAATGCACGATTTTCCCTTATTTCCGGAGGGCGCAAGCGAGCTTCTAGCCGTATTTCGAACTTATTTAAGAGCCATTTTCTGAGAATATCGAGAATCGAAAGACACTCACAAGAAATGGAATTTTTTTTATTTTGCCAAAACATCCCTTTGGGTAAGCTAATTCAAGAAAAAATAATCCAAAGTTCCAACGAGTTATTTAACGGACGAAAACTTAAAAAGTTCGAAAAATGCATAAAATGGCGGTTTTAGGTCTCTAAACGGCTCAAATTCTCACTCAACTTTAGGAAGCCGGTGAGAGTGTAAAAAAGATTCTTTTGAAACGGAACAAACCACGCACATTATTTAACCTTTCTACTTTAAAACTGTGTAATAAATTTGCCAATGTTTCGTTTCGAACAACTTCGGCCGCTTAAAACGGCATCTGGTATGTATCGTTTAATGATTAAGACTACAAAGAAAGAAAGGTCTGTCATTATACTTTTCACCAGGAAAGTTACAGCTTTGGGAATCAAATATTTCCCCGTCAGTAAATTTTTACTGTTTAGTGATCTGAGCGTGTAGAATTATATGCAAATTAGGGAAGGTACGTTTTTTCTTGGGGGGGGGAGGGCTGGGGCCTCAGAGGGGAGGGTCATCATTGAAAGTGAGCACCAAAAGGGGAGGGCCATACCTCATGTGAGCTATTCAAGGGAGGGTCACACATCTTTTCCATAATTTTTTAATGAGAATTTTTGTCATGTTGCTTTCCATTTTTCTTACAGATTAAGTTTTTCTTTTCACCTACTTTGATTTCATTTGGTGTTTTATTATAGGTACTAGGTTACATTTCTACATGTATATTATGCCATGGCACATAGTTTTCTCGGAGGGCTCGTGTCCTTTTCCGTCTGTATCGAGAAGTACTTGACTCAGGTATCGTTTCTTCAGTTTCTTGCTGTTGGCTATCCGTTGCCTGATCTCCTGAGTCGCTTAGTTCTGAAGAGTTACTGGTAGATCCAACAATGCGCTCTACCCTGTCACTGTAACTGTCAGACTCTGTATTTGAGTCAGAGGCTGGCTGAATGTTGTTCTGACTGTCCTGCACAATAGCAGTGTTCTCCTTATTAGGCGGTAACCGGTAAAATTAACGGCTTGTATCACCGCGTGTTACCGGTTAGAAGCACATACTAAGGCCCGGATTAGAAACATCCAACAGATTTGGATTGTGACAAGATTAATTTATCGGATTGAATTACGAAAAAATTTATGTCAGTCGTAGAACATACCACGTCAGTCTTGTCTTTATTCTCATTGTCCATGCGTTCGTACAATATTAGACGAAGTCTTGTGATCTCGACGTTTCTAAGTTCATTATATAATAGTCTCATCTTCTCAACGTTTCTCTGCATGTTTCTAACTTTCGTAAGATGTTAGTCGTATCTTTTTAAAGTTGCTCAGAATGCTAGTACATTCCAAAGGTATTAGCCTTCTCGACATTTTCCGTGCGATTAAGTATGTTCATCAGTGTTGGTCTTTTCTTCACGACTGTCCACATTTCTCCGTACGTTAGAATATTCAAAAGCATTATTGCTCTCTTACTCGTCCGTATGTTAGGTAAGTATATTCTTAATTAAAATGTTGTTAGTTGTATCTCCTTGACATTTCTCCGTACGTTAGCATTGTCATAGGATATTAGTGTTATCTTCTCCACGTTTATCCGTAAGGTTTATTCGTAAGGTGCTGTTAGCATTTGTCTTATCTTTTAGGCACTTCTCCGAACGTTTTTCAGGTTACTTTAAGCTTTTTCTTCTAGATGTTTGCCTGTACGTTAGTACGTTCCTCGTAACAGGAATCGCAAACTTCAAGCATTTTGTAACGTGTTCGAGACACGTGTGAGTCTAGTGTCATGCGGGCAACATTCCGGGTCTCATGACGACAATTCCACTCCGGGGTAGAAAAGGATTTTCAACAGAGCTGCTTTACCGGTCTAGAAAACTGGTTTACCTGTTACCCTGAAAACTAGGGAGAACACTGCAATAGAAGTCAAAATCTTACTGCCAATATGTGCCTTTAACAGAATTCGGAAATATCTGTTTTTGAGAGGCAGATTTCGCATGCTAAACAAATAAACCTTTCTGTTAAAATAACCAACAGCAATGCCGGCTTGTCAGAGAAAGAAGCGCGTGTATTTTCCCTTTAAGATAGTTTATGTTCAAACTTTTATAATACTCAAAGTTTTTACTTCCATATTCAAACTTCAGCTATAAAACGTAAATATCCTACACTGATTGTTCGCATTTTCCTTGTTTCAGCGCGCACACATTCAATATCGAGATATATTCATAATCAAGCACTTTGCATTCACAAGCGAAACGTTCTGAGGTTTCTACGGCATGGAACATACCATGTAGTAGTGAGGGGAGGGTCGCACTTTTGTCAGTCACCTAAAGGTGGGGGGTCAGGAGTCTTTTTGTTAAGACTGAAGGGAGGGCCAACACTTTTTTGGGAAAAAAATACCAAAATTCTCCAGCCCTCCCCCCCCCCCCCCAAGAAAAAACGTAACATCAGTTAAACTGATATATTGAAAAACGCCCTGTTTGCCCGATTTCGAAAAAAATAAAAAGCTGTTGAAACTTTTAATGTTATTTTTGAAAATCTTCACTATAGAGGTTACTTGGACAAAATATAGAGAAATTCGAAATTTCACGACTGACGCCCGATTCTCGATAATTTCAGACATCGGCTCTTAACTATGAAATATGTTTTTTCTTCCCGAATCGAAGGTTCCTCGCTAACCTATTTTGGAGGCTAGCCACTGTCACGTTTCCCAAAAAAAATTGCTCTGAAGTTGTTGCAAGTTGTTTACTTGTCAAATGTTACTTGAAATTTTACTTGTGGGGCGTCGTGCCTAATGTCACATTTGTACTTATTATTGCTTAGTTTTAGGTGGCTTAATTACTAGTCAGGAAAGTTACATACATACTGATAATGATGATAATTTTGGCGACTGAATACTTTCTCTGCAGAAATTTTTAACAGCCAATTGTCGTTTAAGAAAATCATTGGTGAAATGAAGTCATTTGCAATGTACCTTCGGTGAGATTACTAAAGGTAAGATGAAAAATAGAATGGAATCCAAAAATTAGTTTAATTCGTCATCTTCCTGGTAGTATAAGACACACTTTTTTAAAAAAAGACGTAGTTGAAGTCTAAGAAAAGGCTAACGTTTGACATGCCATTCGGTAAGTCAGCTTAATAAAAAGGATCCAGTTTAGCAAAAGCACAACTTGGCGCTTTTAAGGCGAATTAGCTGTGAGCTGCAAACATCAAAGTTGCGGCCTTTTCTAGGAGGAACTCAGAATTACAACTCGAGTAATGTCTCACTAACTAGATGGTAACCTCGGAACCTCTTGTAAATTCCATAACCAATGCAGCAAGTTGTGTATTAGGGTTAAACCTAGTTTGTCTTGGCTTGAATATGTTTAAGCTATATTTTGTTCTCAATAAAGACCGATTGTCAACTGTTGTTAGTGTTGATCCCGTTGTTGATATTACACCTTATTATCTGTCATTTATGTTCCACAACTCATCATTGTTGAACAATGTAGAAGGGCCACTTTGGTTTAAGCGAAAGCGCTTTCCGAAGAAATTTGTTCCAGTCGATTACTTTAAAATTATTTGTGAAATCATTGTCATGTAGCTACCGTAAGAATAACTAAAGGTAAAATGGAAAATGGCAGTGGATCCAAAAATTGGCTGAAGATAGACTGAGAAAAGACTAGTGCTTGACATGCCAGTTTCTAAATAAGGATAAAGTGTATTTAATTTTGCAAAAATGCGACTTAAAGCGTTTAAAGATAAGCCATGAGCTGCATAGTTTTAAGCCGCAGTTTGTTTCGCAGAGGAACTCAAAACGAAAATTCGTGCGACGTTTTGTTCAGACAATTTCAATCAATTGAAATCTCTTTGATTATAAAGTCAAAAAAGCGGAGTTTTCATGGAAGGGTACTACAGTCGATCTATGAGAAGGACAGATAGCTCATTGCCTCTCACTCTGCTTGATAGAAATTTTCACCATGCTTTATTACCAAATGCACCTGTAAACAATTTTCACGACGAACAATATGCTGAAAACTGAGTAGTTTTTCGTTACGGGGTTTCCTTTCTTTGGCAGAAATAACTGAAGTTTCGGTGTCGAACGGTTTTATGTTATATACTGAAACCAGGTTAACTTAGTATGAAACTGGCTGAAATATGTCGCAATACGAGAAGTTTTGAAAAAGCCTGATTCTTACAAACACATAAGCTTACACTAAAGCAAAATTTACCGGATTCGTGGGTCCTGTAACTATTGGTACTGCATTTGTTTTTTTCTAGTTTACATACAACAGGATGAATCTCAGTGGGGTCAAAACTATCCGCATTGCGTCATTCATGGGGTCAAAACTATCCGCATTATTTGAGAAATAAAGTGAACACTTTGTATCCGAATACCTATATATCCGGACTATTCCTACGCTAACTTCGACTCGAAGAATCGCAGACAAATGCCGAACACTCTCTTTTTAAAGGACGATTTGCATGTTTTAAAATATAGGTAATATGATTTTGTTATTCTCTTTAATTCCTAATAATTTATCTATCCTATAGACTGATTTAAGATTCTGGTGGCCATTTTGATTAAGGGTCCCTTGACTTAACACAGGCAGGTTAATCCCAGTGTACATGACTTCCATTGAACTTGAACTACAGAGTTACACATTCCAAAAAGATTACGTAAGGAGGTAGAAACCAACCACAATAAATGGATTGTAACTGGTTTTCTCGACATAAAAGCTATAAGATAAAGTTATTCAACAAGTATAACAATGAAGGTATTAATTAAAGTAAAATTAAAATGTGTTAAGTAATAAAATAACTATCAAAAGACAACGAAAATATTTTATAGCATTGTTATGGGTCACTTGCAAGCCAGCGTAGTTATGCAGTGGACTATACGGGGAGGCCCCTCCCGGAACGGGTTCCCTTTATGCGCTTGTAGTGTCCGCTTTTTTTGTTTTTTGATATATGTGGAATGCTATCTTTAATGTTAAAACCCATGATATGCTTATCTCTTCTGCATTTTGATAGATTTCCGACTTTAGGATCGGGCATATTATTTATGAGTTAACGAGTAAACAGTCACATGAAGGGAAGCTCAAGGCTGAAGGTAACAGATGAACGCACAATCCATATGACCGATTGAATGGCTACAAAACGAACAAACGAAAGCAGTGCATGAAAGAACGAACAAGATAACGTATGAACGAACGAAGGAACGAACCCGACAATCGAACGAGCGAAATGCCAGCCAAACAAACTGAAAATGAACAACGGCACGAACAAACGCCAGCAAAACCCTGCAATCCCACAAATCACCTATTCCTTTTCGAAACGAAGACAAAACGATGCCAGCTTGGTTCAGAATATAGAAAAGTATTTCTAAGCGGCTTTACAAAAAATCAAAGAAATGGAATTGATAATGCCTGTAAAAGAAAACCGAAATTGTGTATTAGCTTTTTACGACTATTTTAGATACCTCATAGAATGATAACGAAAATTGTTTAGTCTGCTCAGAAGGTCTGTCATTCAGGGGCACTGTGAACAGACATGGTGGAGGTTAAAAACACAACTGAAATAGTGAAATGCACGGAAAGAAAAGTTAACGTAAAACAACGGGGAGAAATTCTAAATATTCCACCTTAGGTTGCAACTGTCGGCCACACACGTTTCAAACTGTGGTACCATAGCTGGCCCTACGTTCCTGAGCTGGCAGTTATCATTCTACACATTTAACTACAAATTAAAATGTTTGTTTTACCTTGCTGAAATTGCTTGAGTTTCCTGCTCCGATATTTCTGAGCAATTCAAAGGACCGCGTTGTCACCGGTCAATTGCGAGAAAAAATTGAAGCAGAGTGCTTATAAAAGTATTGTAGAAAGGCAGTTCTACATCGGACAAATCAGAGCCAAGCGAAAAACAACCTCGTCCTGTCGTTTTAATTTAAAGCCGCTCAGAAATACTTTTATATATTCTGAACCAAACCGGTACTGTTTTTTCTCGTTTCGAAAAGGAATAGGTGTATTTCAGCCATTTACTGGGTTGTCGGATTTGCGGAAGTTTGATCGTGACATTGGTCCATTTTCCCTTTGTTTGGCTGGCATTTCGCTCGTTCGATTGTCGGGTTTCCTCGTTCGTTCATATGTATTCTGTTCGTTCATTCGCTGCTTTAGTTCGTTCGTTTTGCGGCCATTCATTCAGCTACATCGCCTGTACGTTCAGCCATTGCGTTCATCCATTGCCTTCAACCTTGAACTTTCCTTCATGTGACTGTTTACTCGATAACTCATAAATAATTAATTCCACCATAAAGTCCAAAATCTATTAAAACGCAGAAGAGATTAGCATCTCTTGAGTTTTAATATTAAAGATAGCATACCACATAGTTTAAAAAACCAAAAAAAGGTAAATTTGTAATGTAAGTATTTTAAAGAAGCGCCGAAATATACCTAAATCAAAATACAAAATTTTGTCTCACATGTTGCACGACTTCACGCCGCGTCGAAAAACCCTAAGGTACAAAGATTGGCTTCTCTTTGCTTATCCAAACTCTTCGAAACGCAACCGCACGCACAAGGATCAAAACAATTTCATCCTTGTACTTTCGCTTCCCTTTCTTAGTGTTCAGCCATCCAAAAAAAAATGTCTCAATTCCCATCCCCCGACATAAACAATTTTTTTCAAAAACTAATATATAAATTTAGCCAAGCCTAAAAGCGGAGCTCCACGGAACTTTTTTTGCTGGTTCTTATCAATTTGTGACAATACTCTCATTCAAGTTGTTAAATAAAAACAAAAAAAAAAAGAAAAATTTCATGTCTCCGCTGAATATCTAACCCGCTCGCCGACTTTGCAGGCCGGCGTGATTCCACTAGGCCACGAAAGCTGATACTACTTATAAAAGTTAATTTTACTACTTATGTCGTTTCCCGTGATGCCCATCGACATGAACATGCTGGTTTTTTTCCTAGGTAATGTGTTCGGCCTTTGTTTACGCCTCGGTTCCACGGTGCGTAAAGACGCGTAAATTCACAGAACACCTGATAGCTGCGTAAAGGTCAGTAAAGATACGTAAAGCACAAAAATAAAGATGGGTGTAATTAGAGGTTATTATTTGTGAAATAGAGAAAGAAATAAAATTTTTACGTCTCCATATTCATTCAGGATTTTCCCGCTGTATTTTGTTTGGCATTGCAGTCAATACTTTACGGCTCTTTAACGCTGTCTACGAATCTTTACGCACTGCTGTTTATGCTCTTTACGATTCTTTATCCTTCTTTACGCGCAATTCATTCTCTAATTGACAGATTATTTTTGCGGAAGACAGGCAAATATGAAATATAAGGTGATCATCTATGATTTTCCTGTTGTTTTTTGACTGGCTTTGCTGTGAACACTTAATAAATTTTACGCCTCTTTTCAGTCCATTACGCATCTTAAAGGACCGTTCTTTACGCTCTTTACGATTTTTTATCCTTGATTACGCGCAAACTTTCCATGAAATAAAATAAAATTCCAAACAAAAAGACAACCAGAAGATTCCAAATACTGGTTTCACAGGAACCATAGCCTTTATTAAAAACTGGACTGGGTCTATTGGATTTCTAGCATTTTGATTGGCTGAACGGAGCTAGGCTATCAGCTCATATACTTGCTGCGACCAAATATGGTCAATGAACACTCAACAACAAAATGAACAAAGTGAGCTGAAAGTTTTTTTCCTCGCGAGCAACCCGGCGAGAAAAATGGACGAGAAAAATCACTTGGCAGGAAATTTAAATTAAGTAGAAATTCCAACAGCGACACCAACAAGCATTACCAACAGCGTCGTCTAACACAAGTCAAAATTGTTCGAAGAAACTGTGCAGAAATAGAAATTTAAGCATTAAGCGTTGTGTTTACAAGTTCTTTCATCGATCGTCACGTCGATCATTAAAATTAAACAAATTGTAGGTTTCATCAGGAAGGCTTTCTACTTCAAAATATCAAGACAAGACAAAATAAAACACAGTGAAATGGGGCAGAAGCATTTAATAAAAACTATCTCACATTCATGGCGAGTCGGTGCGAAAATCATGAAGCAGTCTAAACAAACTACAGCTGGAAACTACTACGAAGGAAGAAAGGGCGAGATTTTTTTTCGCCTTTAACACACAAAATTGACATTGGTTTACCTGCACTCGTTGTAGCTCTGTGTCCCAACAGGTCCAAATGCTCAGATAGAAATCGGATGCCATGTAAACGAAAGTGAATCGCTTTTCCAGCTGTTTGAATGTTGTTTTTACCATTCCGTCCTCAACCTCTAAACCGAAAACAGCTACATTTTGTGCTTTGCGTTTAATAAACTATGATGGTGAATTCTAATGTTCCTCACTACAGTAATTCTGCTTCTGAGCTGCATAGAAATTACCTCTTCAAGTTCAAATTAGTCAAGTCTGTCTTCAGTTCGATCAAGCATGGGCAAGATGGCTCCGTTGTGCGAACAGATTACAAACTTGTTCCGTTTCAACTCCAGCAGCTAATATGGTGAAATTGTACAGCTTCAATCCGCTTTGAACGATGATTACAATACAATGTTTCAAAAAAAAATCAAACATCTACCATATTTCAGAGCCAATAATTAGAAGATTTTTTCCAAAGCTTGTGCCACTTTGTTCACTTTTGAGCAGTTTTCATTGATTCATTCAGCTTGGCAGTGAAACGCTGCAACACTTCGCAAGGTCTTGGCGCCTTTTACGTTCACTGATGTGATCGATTCTTGTTCTCTTTTTATCTCTATTCTTATTTTCCCCGTTCTTTCTTGAATTTTTGTTTTTTATATAGTGCTTAAGTTTTTAATAAAACAATTATTCTACTCGGGCTTGCTGGATATCAAATGGTTATAACCAACTCGGCGCTACGCGCCGCGTTGGTTATCTATCATTTGATATCTAGCGCGCCCTCGTACAATAATTGTTAATTATAGATGTTGTAGTTCAATTTTGTCCTTGATCCAATTTTTATTTTCCTTTGTTCTTTTTTATGTAAATACACCTAATTGCAATAACGTTGTCATATAAAAATGAAAAAAAGGGAAAAGAAAATACCAAAATAAGAATAAATTATTTTTTTTTTAAATTAGGTACGCTGACTACATTCAGGGAATTGCTCTGACGAAGGCTCAAAAGGTCTTTTAGGTGGCCAATTTAACTTGTTTCAACTCATTTGATATCAAATTGAAGCATCACACCGTCGTTCATAATTGCTTTGAGAATTATGAAGATCTAAGAACGTAATTTGCATGGCTAATTAATTCCTATTTGGCTTTTTTCTTTATTCTTTTTTCCATTTTTGTATGACAACGTTATTGCAATTAGGTGTATATGATAATGACTATAAGACAAAAGAAAATAAAAATTGAACCAAGGATAAAATTGAACTACAACATAGACACCGTTTGCATCTGATTATGTAAGGGCATCAGCCATTTTCTTTTTTCGTTAATGTATCGACCATTAATTAACAGCAAATGATCAACAGATTTAATAAAAGAGAAAACGGAGCAAATACACACATAACCTGAAACAAACACGACAGGGAAAACGGGAGAATTTTTAACTGATATTACGAAAAACCCATATAGCTCCACTTTACTTATACTTTAAATTCAACCAATCTCCTTCGAGTGTTTGCATCAGTCTATGTGAGTGCTAACGGGCCTCTTTAAATTAAGCCTTTTAAATGTTGTCCAGTGCACCCAACCGGGTACACAACCATTCCGAGTGCATTAGGAGATCTCTCTTATTGTATGTAGCGATAATTTCCCGTGCTTTCAATTTCTCTGAACAACCTTCAACTCTAGCCAACTCTTGCTGTTTTCGATCCAGGTTCACGAGCTATTTTTCACCTTTTCTTCTTTTTTGCCCTACAGTCCAAAATAGATTACCTAATGTTGACTTTCATATTTTCTTTCGCACAGGGTAATAGAGAAATTTCATTTATCACAATATTTATGTAAAACTTGACAGACAGTCACACTGAAACTTTTATTTTATTATTTTTTTGGGGGGTTATTTGGAATTCTGAAAAAAAAATGTCATCCTCAACTGCCAAATTAATTAACGAAAAAACCTCTTGTGGTTATGAGGACATATCTCACGGGAGATAACAAGGAAATAAAACAGATTGTTTTAACTGAATAATGGTTGCAGCCCCAAAATGTCTTTGTCTAATCCAAGATCTTTGACATAATCATCATTTTTTTAGTCCGCCAAAAGTTTAGCTTTCTCTTCGGGTCTACGAGAGTATGTTAACTTACATCTTATCCTTCATTCCGGTTATATAAAGCGGATACATTTAACTACAATAACTAAAAATGGCAAAAGTTAAATTTCCTGAGAAATAAAGTAACCATCTTGCTGACAGCTCTTCCTGAACTGAGCAGGTTTAATTGTAAAAAAGACAGGGGATATAAATACAACCTGCACTAATGGCGGGGGCTGACATCCTGTGTGAGTTTAATTTAGTCACTTCATCAATCCCACATGCAGTTATTTTTCCCATAGTAATTCATACCTCGTTTTACCTCAGCCACTTTGGCTGGTTAACAAGCTTTAGATTGGGAAAAACTCTAGATGCTAAACCAGTGCACTTTCCATAAATTAAAAAAGTTCTTCTCCTCGTATTCTTTTCCATTAAGCTATGTAAACACGCATGCTGAGGCTTAAGAACGTTGACGACCGAACAGTGTTATGAAACAGTTGAAAATTCAAATTTAAAAAAAAAACTAAAGAAACAGACTTCTCCCAAGGATTACCATCTCGGCCTGATCTGAACAAAGTAGGTACGGTTCTGTTACTCGCAGGAGTAGCAGGTTTGAGGTTGGTTAACATGCTAGAATCGTTACCAGCCTCATAGCTGCTATTCCTCAAAGAATTAATAAGTGCTCATCTTGTTTGAATTTTAACTTAATTGAGGGTCATTATTGTGTAGTATACAACGTTAGGATGCTATCTGATAAAGGGCATATAGGAATTATTTTCATCGTCGTCGTCGTCGTCGTTGTTGTTGTTGTTGTTGTTGTTAGCTCAATTGGTTGGGTACCAGACTATGAAGCGGTAGGGCCAGGTTCAATTCCTGGCCAGACCAACACTCAGGTCTTTAAAATAACAATCAGGGTCTAAAAAATAACTGAGGAGAAAGTGCCGCCTTTGCTCTGACATCTGGAAAGGTTAGACTTTCTAGTCTTCTCGGGCTAAGACGAAGAACCGTAGGCCCCGTCTCACAAGGCACTAGCTCTGCTATATTTAGCGTCGGGGCCGCTGCAAAATACTGCGAACTCAAGCGTTGTGCCGACCGAGTTCGCAGCATAACCGACAACAAAGATGAAGTCCTCGAAGGCAAATTTCGTAACGTGAACCTTTCGCCTTCCACTAACAAGATATTTGATATTTTTTCTCAAGTTCTAAACTTCATTTCTGTCGAACTGAATCGTTTTGCTAAACAAACCTCTTCTTCACTGAAACGCGACGGTGATCATGTGATTTCCCGTCCAAAAAAGATGGCATTCTCCACCTCCCCCGCTGGGTTAGTCTTGGGACTCCCCTCACCCTCCCCCACAGTCTGTACAGGCGTACGTACGCTTACGTCACAACCAAATTTTCTCGCATCGATAGGTTACCAAATTTGCTTAGCAATGGTGCTTTGCTGGCGCGTGACCCGCGCAGGATCCGCTAAAAAAACGTTTCTAAATTCCTTCCTCGCTCCCTTTTCTCGGATATTTTCCAATTTATTATGCTTTGTACACATCTTGAAGTACCCCGACAGCCCTTATAACCGACGCCTTGGGGCACATTTTAGATTGATAGCGGCTTGTTACGAAATGGCAGTCCCGGTAAAGGTATAAGCAAGGCTTTCTTGGATTTATTTATTTATTTATTTATTTATTTCACTATGCCAGCTTTAATGAGATGTTAAGTGAAGTATTCAGAGTGTTTGGCTTCACCCAATACTTTTACTATTAGAAAGCAAAACTTAGTGTCTTCCAAATCTTAAGGAGCCTAGCGTTAAGTCAGCCTATTGTCTCGTTATCTTCTACTCACGTAAAACAGTTCTTTTTTTTCATTAATAATTTAAGCCAATTTAAATGAGCCCGTGCACGTGTAGCTATTCGAAATTCAGTTTGTTACTCGGCATAGTTCCACATGTTCCTGTTGTTTGTTTTTGTTTTTCTCCTTTATTTTTTGATGATTAAGCATTTCGGCGCCTTATAGCTCGATCTCAAAAGGCCAGCAATGATAATCAAGTCAATTAAATGGATCGTAAATTTACGTGCTAGTAGAAGTACTTACTTTACGTCAATTAAAATATTCATCATGCGAATTAGATATCTACGATGACTTAAATGCCGAACATGTGGAATGAAACTAGGGAAAATTCTCTTAAATTAATGCAAAACGTCACGCACAGGAAGTTTAGTTCAACTTTATACCCGTTGGTAACTCAGAAAGCATTTGAAAAGGTAAGTCCACGCCCTTGTTATTTAGCAAATATAGATATGCCCGAAGTAGTGTTGTTACCATGTATATACTCTTCTAGAGTTAAACCCTGCGCTGCGGAGGTGGTAGATTTTCTCAAAACAGCGAGGTGTTTGTCATTAAAGACGAAATCGAATGCTATATGGTCAATGCTAAGGTGGAAAAAAACACGCTTAATGTACTGAAGAGCTCTCAGTGAATTCGCAAACAATACTCAGAATAGACTAAACTACTTTTCGCGAGATCTATGGTGCATCATTTTTGTCAAGAAAAAAGGGAACTTTTTTCAGAATTTAGCATCAGCTTCAAGAGTTTTTGTAAGGGACAAAAAAAGCTGTTACATCAAAAGATAGACTCTCCCTAGTATACGTTGCCAGTTTCTGTAGAAAATTAAACAGTGCTGCCTAAGGTTTTCTTTACCGCTGAGGGAAGCAAATAGACATAAGAAGTCTTACTGAAATCCAGCATTCTTTTATGGGATTCACAATAAAGAGCTATTTGATTAGTTAAAGGTAGATAATGCTCTTCCAGTCTGTACAGTAAAGATGAAAGTAAAATAAAGCGCACAGCTTACATGTTAATTTGTTGCGGGCAGCAGTTTAATTTAAAACATCACTTGCGGTGGTAAGTTAACAAGTTAAGCCTTTCAGTGTAAAAGCTTAATGGCAACAACTTAAATTAATAGCGAACTGACTATGTGATAGCCGGAGGCTTCGGCTGATAACACTTACTGTTTGTTTTACAGGTAAACAAATTAACGGCAAACAATTTCAACATTTGTGTCCTTCTTGTCTTCCGGCTTCTGAACGCTTTTTTCGTTAAGGTATTCGTGGAACAGTTCCTTCGTAATTTTTGTCAGCCCTCTTTTTTTTCCGAGTCTTTTTGTTTCAGCAATTTTTCAATTTCTTGCTCGGTTGAAGAAGCGAATCGACGAGCCATGAATTTACTTCGCTTTCAGATGCCTCCCAAATTGCTCTTGGAAATCATGCATTGCGCGCGCAACCTACAGATTATTTACTAATCTGCTAGCAGATTAGTGAATAATCTGTAGGTTGCGCTCATTTCCAGAATTAACTGTAGGTTCTTAGCCAATGAAAAGACAGATAGTGACTACAATGTATAATAATAGGTGTAAACTGTCATTTTTCTTGTTTTCATCCAGGTAACGTGACTACCACCCAGACCGTTTCAACGGAACATGTATGAAGCAGATGATGTTTCCATAACAACAATGATGTCCATTCTCGTCATTATCAGTATCCTTGGAAACTCTCTAGTTTGTGCTGTGATAATGAGAAATCGAGATATGAGGTACATGGAAACTTAGATTACAACAGCGCTAGTGTTTGTAGAAAACGGGGGAGGGAGAAGTGAGCTTAGAGAGGAGTGAAAAAAATGAACTAGGTTGTTTATCATTTACATGGGCAAATGGCAAACAAAATCCAGTACTGGCAAATTCCGTTCGGGAATCGCGTTTACCAATTCGGCACAAATCGGTCCCATTTACCGAAAAAGGGCCTCGGAACCCTAAAACTGGTGTCAAAGACAGGTTTGAAGAAATGGAACACGAATTTCTCTTTGGATCATTCCGTCCAGGAAAACAGGACTACCGTTTTCAGAGGTCCGTTCCTCTCGAAAATTTTTCACTGGAACGAGCCGAAAAGTCGTTGGTTCCATTTACTTACTAATCCGAATTTTCGGAAACTGTTTGTGAATGGTAAACCACCCTAGTTTTTTTGCTTCTCCTTATTCCAAACTATAAAGGAAAATAGGGTGCTCTTTTTGCTTACAATCCATGCTAGGAAACGTAAAAGACAACCCTTGCAAAGAATAGTAAAAGAAAGTCATATTTGACTTCATTCGATCAAATGAGGCCGGGGAAAAGTTTTAATGGAACAGTTTGTCTTCACCACGGTGTGAGAACCTATGAAACTCACACATGATGAGATGAATTGTATTTTAGAAGGATTTAGTCTCTGTACTTTACCCCCACAGGACTCCCATAAATTATCTTCTTGTAAACCTGGCAGTAGCGGACACCATGTACGCCACATTTAACATACCGAAAATCATTTTGAGTCACACTCAATCTCACCCGGAAGGAAAAACTGGAACAATGTTATGCATACTGTTGACAGATGGAACCTTGGCATGGTTCGGTGCAGTCTCGTCGGTGGTTACTCTGGTTGCCATAGCGATGGAACGCTACCTTGCTGTGATATATCCTTATGGAAATAAAGGCAAACTTACTAAGCGCAAACTAAAGGTATGTCACTGGGCTAAAATCTAATCCCTGTGCTTTCCAATTTAAAGTGACTTCTGAAGCAAACTTCAAAAATTAGCAAATGACTTACAGCATACAGTCATTATAAAAACAAGAGGAGGTCGAGATCTACGTAGAAGAGGCTGAAGAGAAGTCATAAGCAGCACAAGCTATATGCCGAATAATAATAATAATAATAATAATAATAATAATGACTTATTAAGGTGTAATTAAGTAAGTAAGTAGGTAAGTAGGTAAGTAACATCTTTATTTAAAGAGGGTGGATCGTAATAGAAGCGCTAATAAACTAGAGGCCCTCCACTAAACGTTACAACAAAGACTAGTTAAAATAAAATAGATAGTCGATCACAAATATTGCGAGGATTCCTAGAGAGGAAGACAATCCATAACGAGAAATGATGCACGCTTACACCCAATTGAAAAACGTTTGTAAGAGGAAAGACTGGAAATCTGCGAGTACGGTGCAATTTTTTCGTCTTTGAAAGTAAACGTCAGGAATGCTATGTTATTGTGTTGTACATAGGGTACCTGAAATCTTAAGGGTGTTGGTTTTCATCGTTCTTGGCTTAACTCTTTCCCATATCTTTTTCAAGAATAGCTCACATTGGTTTGATCCTCGACGCCAATGCTTCCCAATGCAAGCCGTTTATAGGCCGCTCCATCGACAAACATGGCCGTTTCCAACTTAAGCTCCATATTAGACAATACCCGGTACATTGAACCTTGTCCATTTGAATTTTGACCATCTGAGTTTGTGGCTCTCTCTACCCACCCATAAACTAAGTTAACGTCTACTTCAAAAAACTTTCGAGGTCCCTTTCCTTTATCCCTTATTGCCTCGTTATACTTTGCATTAACCTTAAAAGGTCCCTTTGCCTGAGGTAAGTGCACTGTTTATCAACCCTAAAATAAAGTCCCGCCAAAATCATGCGGCCCAAAATAAGTCCACCTTATTTTAACCGATAAAAAGGCCCAAATTGTTAATTTTAAACTTAAAAAAGGCCTTTGAACCCAACCGTCACTTAAATCGTCACTTAGGAGGGGTGGCGGGTGACGGTGTCTCGACAAGATTGAAACTAGATATTGCTACAAAGTACTTAATCATCTAAGGTTTAGGGGAAAAGCTCATGTGTTAATTTTCCAATCCACCCTTTGTTTCGTCGATGTTGCTTATCCACTCCCTAAATTTCCCCCTATACAAAAGAGTCTTTTAGTTTCCCTGATATAAACTTGTATTTGTAATCAGGGTGCAAATAACAATTAACTTCACAAGGTTTGTACAAGTTGTTTTTATTCTTGTTTCCGTTGTTTTTTTCTAGGGGATCATTCCTGTTTCTTGGGTCCTCTCTGTGATTCTCAATTTCCCAGAATTCCGCAAGGAAGTCGATCACAATTCCTGCGTTTACGCATGGTCGAAGAAGTTGATCAAGGCTTACCGTTTGTATTGGCTTGCCTTCGTGTTTCTTTCCTCAATGCTGATGGCTGGGTTATACTCCAGAGTCGTGCACACTTTGTGGTTTAAGCGCAACGATGATAATGAACGCACATATCAACAACAGGTGATGGTTATCATGGAAATCCACAGTTTTTGTCGTGGCTTGTGTGCAGCATGGAATTTTCTTTTTCAAAATATGTATTCAGATTAACGGCGCGCTTTGTTTCAAACAAGAAAAATTGATTTCGCACCGAATGCAGTTAGCGAACACATTAATAGTAGTAGGACATCACGAAACATCCCCTTCTTCGAACAGGACTGTTGTTGTGTAACTACTGGCACTGTCATGTACAGACTATTTGGTATCAACTAGAACTAGAGAATTCTAGGATAGGTCTGACTCCTTTAAGGTGCCAAGTTATAAACACAACAAAGATCAAGATGTGCTTTAGTAATAGGTGCCTTTTTAGCGTTCAGATCCTTAGCTGTTACCTATCATACGCTCTAATGACATATCTCTGTACGCAGGGTGTGCTGAAGATACGTAAGCGAGTCACCTTGATGGTTGTGACTGTCAGCGCCATCTTTGTTATCTGCTGGGGCACTGACACAATGCTTCACATCTTGGAGACCTTTACATCCCACAAGCTCAGTACTCTTGCGATTCCAATTGCTCACACAATGGTCATGTTCAATTCTGCTGTGAATCCATTTGCATATGCTCTGATTAGCCAAAAGTTCAGAGAGAAGATGAAGAGAATGATATGCTGCAGCTTGCGTTCATCTGCATCAAGGGTTAATGTTGCAAGAGAACCACAAGACATGAAGATGATGAACATCACCACCAAGCCAACCGATATCAGCCGAACCAAGTGACGAATTGCCTGCGATCGGACTTTACACCCTGCCTGGCACTATAATGTTATAATACGGAACTTATGCGCAGGCGTTCTTGAGCCACGGACGGCAACCTAAAGTTTAAAGGGTTTTTTTTTTACCCATTCTGATGCCAACAGTCCACAGCGGCAACCCACCAGATACCAAAACAAGAGTTTTCCAGGCTTTGGCGAGGAGCTGAAACAAGGAAACATTCATCTTCCGGTTGCCGTCCTGTGACTTAAGAACGTATGTGGTTAAGTTCCTACTTCCACATAATCTGCTACAAATAGTGATAACACTTAAAAGCAAATGTCGCTAAGGTTTGAGCAAAATTGGAAATGGTCAAAATAAACTTCCCTTCATTTTTTGTGTGAAGTTAGTCCTTCGGGTGGAAGTAATCGTGATGGTATTTTTTTCATTTCTCGTGATAAACCGAACTTGGTATCAGGAGGGAAAGTTCATGCCCAAAAATGCATTTTTTTGGATGTTTTAATCCCCGAAAATGGACTTTTTGTTAGCTAATATTATCAAACCACAAGAGACTGGTTGAAATTCTTTTCACATCCTAGCGACCTATCATCCTTCGACTTTACAAAAATGTTATTAGATTTTTTCTTTGTTCCCGGGGGGACCCCTGGCCTTGCATTCTTTGTAAGGGGGTGAACTCTACTTTTGAAAAACTGAAAATGAGACATCTTTGACTAAAACAAAATCTAACTGGTATTCACATTTTGATCAAATTCGAAGTTGTAAATATATATTTGATCCTTTCTTAATCTTTTGATGCTTAAAAGTCGGCGGGCACTCAAGTAGTTTTTGCAGAGCATGTGATTTAAAACAGGCACCTTAGGCAAAATGACAATTTTCTACTATTTTAAGTGGCCTCTTGTTAGAACTTAATGAATGCTACAGCAGTTATATACCATCATGCTGTTTTTTTATCATCTATAGATTGCTATTATTTCGCTTTTGTAGGATAATATTACGCGAATTGAGAAATAACAAACATTATATGCAGCCATATAATGTAATTTTATATCGAGCCATTTTATTGGTTAATTAATCGTAACATGTGTCACGTCAGTTGTTTGGATGGAGCAGGGTTTGGCAGATCACCTTGGAGTCTCCAATCAGATGCAAGTAGGCGGGCTCACTGTTATTATTTAGATTACTGGCGCTGTTAATTTCGGCCTCCTTACCATTCAGCGTCAACGCCATCTCCTTAAGTAACTTTCAAGCTTTAAAGGCAAGTATACTCATCAGATTATTATTTTTTGCTTCTCTGTTGTGAGCCTGGGATTTAGGTTTTTGTTTGCCGTTACTTTATGGGTAAAGCACGTGTCTTAATTCTGGGCCATTCTTTTATCCGTCGCCTTCACGCGTTTATAACGCGTTCACACGATAACGAGTATACTACCAAGTTAGGCATTTCAACACCAGATTTTATTTGCAAATGGCACGGTGTTGGGGGTCGAACGGTTGCCAAAGTTTTGAAATATGACTTAAGTGTCGTGAAGGAATTTGGCCCCGATATCATCATTTTGCAGCTAGGGACAAATGATCTGGTCAATTCCTCTCCACTTACAGTGGGTTCCTCCCTCGAACACTTAGTCACCGTATTGCACGACGTCTACAAGGTGGACCTAATTTGTGTCTGCCAAACCCTCCGCCGTTCCTCTTTAGAAGTTTTATTTAACAAGAATGTTGGGTTATTGACTAGATACCTAAAAACGGTACTTGAGCCCATCCCATATGCATTCTTTTGGTCTCACAGGGGATTTTGGAAAACAAAGAGTGCATTCTTGTCCCAAGATGGTGTTCATTTGAATGGTAGGGGGCAATATAAATTTTATCGTAGTTTACGAGGGGCAGTGCTCAGATGGTTGCTTTTACTTGATGACATTTAAAGTCTTATTCTAGAATAATGGTCGCCAGTTCCGTGGTTCATTTTCATGGCTTTTTTGCTGTGTTGCGTCCGCAGCTGTTTTTGTTTTGCAGTCCGACTTTATCTCCTGACATGTACAATTTGGGCTATGCCCTTATCTTGTCGGCTGTCGTTTTGTTCCTTTTATCTTAATGGGGCATACTACTTATCGTAATTTTAATGGCAGTTTTGTTATTTTTTACATTCCTGCCGCGATTTCGGCCCCCTTGATTGACGCATAGAGTATTGTCTGCCATGAGAGCAGGACGTTTCCATTCAAGTGTACAACCCCTTTCCGGCCGCTTTTCGCGTGCCCAATTGCACTTGGTTACTGTCCTTGCTCTGTTTTGTACTTGATCCGGAACTTGGCTTTGACTTGCTTAGCAAATGTTATGTATATATATATTTTTTTTTTCTCTTCTATACCTGTCTTAAATCGTGCCGCGCATTGGCATTTTAGTTCTGCCCTCTCGTTTCCCTCAGGGACCTGCATGAACTCTCCTTTGTCGAGTTGTGCATTCTAATTTAACTTAACTACACCTTCTGAAAGCTATGTCTTCTCGTAAGCGCCCGGCGTCCGGCAGCACCTCAGGCGGTCGTCCCAAACGTGCTCGAACGATGCCCTCGGCTTCGCCAGCAACGACTGTTCCCCCTGAGTCAGCTACAGAGCCTAGTACAAACATCGATCTGGGAGCTTTAACTGCAACACTCACGGCTGCTGTGACCAGCGCAGTGCAAGCCGCCATGCAATCGCCACATCTGCCCGCAGGCAAATCACATGCCAGTGAAAGCACGAGTACCACCATGGATCCCGTGTCAGTAGAAGAGGCGGTGTCCGAACAGTTGGCTGTAATAACATCTCCTACGGCAGGTACGAAGGAGCCCTGCTCCTCTGGGGCTTCTTCTAACTTAGATAGCTCAGGAAAACTAGTTTTTTCCAGTCTTGCCCTTGAGCTGGGAGGAGGCGTTTCGGATAAGATCAAGGCCAAAGTTTGGGCTGATGAGTACGTGGATCTCGGTATCCTACTTTCAGTCACCCCTAGTCCTGATCGTTACTCCATATCAATCAATACTTCTACTCCCAGCCAGGGTGCACAGCTTACTCTCGAGCCTTGTAAGCCTCCAAAAAAGATCACTAATATTAATCAATGGATCTCTGCGTTCAATACTTTCGTTGCAATTTATGTAGTTAGGTTTCCTCTCGAGGCACCTAAGCTTATGAAATATTGCGAAATCGTTAGAGATATTGCCGCTAAATTCGGCGATTGGGTATTTTACGACGAGCAATTTCGCCTTCTACGGCAAACTGCTCCTAATAAGTATCCTTGGGATGCAGTGCATTGGGAGCTATGGCTAAAGGTGACTTTTCGTGGCCGACAAACGCCCTCAAATGGTGACAGGCCTCAAGGAAATCGACCCCGATCCCATCAGTCGCCATTTCCAAAAGGAACATGTTGAACATTTCAGGCGGGTCGCTTCTGTGGGGGTGGGTGTAAATTCGACCATAAATGCTATAAATGCGGGGCAAAACACCCCGCCACGCGCTGTAATGCCGAGGGTCAAAAACGCGCTATTGCACAATCTCCCTTACCAGCTTCCCCACAAAATTCCACAGTCCCCAATAACGCCCGTCAGGGCCGATCGACTTGAGGCACTTTTAAATGGCTCCCCTTTTCAGTTAAAAGATTATATACTTCGCGGTTTTAATTTGGGTTTTCATGTCCACTTCGAAGGTAAGAGGCGCGTTTTTGAACCTCCTAATCTAAAGAGTGCTATTGCGCGACCGGACATCGTTCGCGAAAAACTCAACAAAGAATTTACTGCTGGACGAATAGCCGGTCCTTTTCAGACTCCTCTTTTCCCTGACATGTTCTGCTCACCTTTAGGCATAGTACCAAAGAAGAATTCTGGGGAATTCCGATTAATTCATCATTTGTCCTTTCCTCAGGGTTCTTCGATAAATGACTTTATTCCTAGCGAATTTTCTTCGGTTTCTTATGCAACCATTAACGACGCTATCTCTGCCCTAAAGCGCGCGGGGAGGGGTTGCTTTATGGCTAAAACTGATATCAAATCAGCCTTTCGGATCGTCCCAGTACACCCAGACGATCACCCTTTGCTGGGTATGAAATGGGAAAATTTTTACTATTACGATCGTTGCTTGGTAATGGGCTGTTCTTCATCCTTTGCAACTTTTGAAAGTTTTAGCACTGCACTCGAATGGATTGCTATATATCGTCTGGGGGCCTCCAACGTATTACATATACTCGACGATTTTTTGTTTATCGCTGACACTAAAGAGAAGTGTCAGTTAGATCTGACTAACTTTCTGGGTATATGTCAATTCCTTGGCGTCCCCATCGCCGAGGAAAAAACAGTCGGTCCCGAAACCTCGCTACAGTTTGCAGGCATTACGCTTGACTCTGTGTTGCAAGAGGCTAGGCTCCCAGAAGATAAGCTTCGAAAATGTCACGCACTCTTAACCTCGTTTTACTCACGTCGGAAGGTGACTCTTAAGGAGCTCCAATCACTAATCGGCCTTCTGAATTTTACTTGCTCAGTCATCCTACCAGGCCGAGCTTTCCTCCGTCGCCTTATTGATCTTACGATAGGTCTAAAGCACCCACATCACCGCATACGTTTAAGCAAAGACGCTAAGGCCGATTTAAAGGTTTGGATGGATTTCTGGCCGGTTTCAATGGCCGAGCTTTCTTTTTAGACGACCTGTGGGTCACGTCAACTACGCTTGAGCTCTTCACTGACGCAGCCGGTTCGAAGGGCTACGGCGCAGTTTTCGGCAGGAAATGGTTTTATGGTTCATGGCCTGAGTCATGGAGCTCCTTAAATATCACTTTCCTCGAGTTTTTTCCCATAGTCCTCGCATTACATATTTGGGGGTCAACAATGGCCAATAAATGTGTTTGTTTTGTGACAGACAATTCAGCGCTGGTTGATGTTATTAACCGGCAGACTTCAAAACATTATGTTACTCGTCTGGGATTTAGTACTTACTTCGCTCAAGTACAACATTCTATTTCGGGCTCGTCACATCGCGGGTATTCATAATTCTTGTGCTGATTTATTATCCCGCTTGCAGGTCAATCACTTCAAACAAATTTTTCCAGAGGCGGACGAAATGCCAACTCCAATACCAGAAAACCTTCAGCCGAAGAGCTGGTCGCTTCCCTGAACGACCTTCTTTCTTCAGCCCTGTCCGCAGGGTCACAAAAGTTGTATTCACGAGCTTGGACAGTTTTCCGTGACTTTTACGAACACTTCGTTTCCCCTCACTCTATTAAGATGCCCCTTTCTACAGCTACGATTGCATTTTTTATCTCTTATCTTCGCGCCCAGAAATTAGCCGCTTCTAGTATAACATCTTACTTATCAGCCATCAGCTATGTACACAAGATGAAAGGCCTACGTGACCCCACTAAGGCATTTTTGATTCAAAAACTTTTGATAGCGGTCAGTAAACAAAGGTCACCCGACACTAGACTTCCCATTACAAAACCCGTTCTTTTTCAACTTGTGCGTTCACTGCAGCACACCAACTCTTCGGCAGTTCAGCGTACTCTTTTTACTGCTATGTTTCTAACAGCCTTTTATGGATTTTTCCGCATAGGCGAACTAGCTAGCAAGAGCCCTGAGTCCGGCGACTCAGTTGTCCAATTCAAAAGCCTCTCATTTTTATCGATGGACGGTTGCATACGATCTCTTAAGATAACAATCTGTCACTTTAAACACAACACCAGCAACCGGCCGGTGGACATTATTATTGCACGCGATTCTGCTTCGCCCTTCTGCCCAGTGCAGAAGAAATATTACTTTTTCAACATCACACTCACGTTGGGGACTGTTAATTTATGCAAAAACAGTACTCAGTTAACCGGTTGAGAAAACTGTAAATATAAACTGGATAGTCAACTAAACTAAATAAATAAGCTTTATAAGAAACAACTGTTGTCTGACATACCATTTTGTAAAGTTATCAGTTCAAGAGCGGCCTTAGAGCCAACCTCAAGTCGCGCCGAATTCAGAGATCCTTCAAGGTTCCATTTCGGTCACGACGATTGTTATCGCCAGATCAAGAGTTCAGTTCTCATCCTTGCAGCAGCCGCAAATGGTTTCGTTTACAAGGATCTTCTATCCAGTTTGCTGCAACCGCCAACAGATCAACCAAAACACTACAAACAGCTCCCAGAGAAGCAAACATCACTCGATACTCAACCAATCCTGCTCTCGCCGCCATGTTGGATTTCGTGACATGAGTACTTCGAGTCTTTCCGGTATCCATTTTTGTCACGCTGCTCAGAAATACTGTTTAAAGTCAACTGGCTTGTTCTTTCGAATTTTAAGCAAGTTCGAAGTATTTAACTATCACATTATTTCATAACATTCTTCTTACTCGTACACGAGAATTTAGAGATTGAATGTTTACGATTGTTTGGTGTACCGCTGACCGGAACTTTATCTTCGGCTCTTTAACTTTGAGCTAGGGCCTGGGGGGAGGCGGGGGGAGGGACTCCCTATAGTGGGCTACACGGGGAGTCCCAGCCGGAAAGTGGTGCCTTTTTAAGCTCGCAGTATACTAAAGGGTAGGGAAAATTGCCATTTTAGTGTATGAAAGGTTCACAAAATCGGCTGCAAAGTGGAAGAAATGGTGGCTAAAAGGGTGCCAAATTTTGGCAGAAATGATGAAGCTTGCACCCTTTGAGCAACTGATCAGAATGACTGAAAGTCCGAGAAAAACGTGGCAATTGTAGGAAATTATATAGTTTTGGCTTATCCTTGAGGTATACGAAAGGATAAGGTATATGAAAGGGGTAACATTTTGGTAAAAATGAGTATATTAAAGGGTGAGTGTTTGAACCCCCGTGCTGAGCCTCCCCGAATAAAACTTTATTGAGTTCCCCTATCCCCCGGGACTAAGAACTCGTAGGGATTGTCTCAAGGAATGTAAATTAGTATACATATCTCCGACTTCCCCAAAATGTTAAGATGGTAATGTTTTTAATAACACTGCTTGTATGCAACACAAGGTTCTTCTGCCACTTTGAAAACTTATAACAAGGGATACTGCATGTGTAGTAACTCAACCAGGCCCTACAAAACTCCTATCCTAGTCTCCTTTTTAAGTGGAGTTATCTATTTATGTTGGCTATCGTACGTATACAAGCAAGCCTGGTAAGCGGACAACTTGGGAAGCTTGCTTACTCTCGCTTATGATTTAAAATTGTGCTTTGATCAGGTAAGAATAAGGTAAGAAGACCGCAGAGAACTCTGCCATCATCGAGGTAGCTCTCCAACAAGTGGGGATTTTGTGCCCTTCTCAAAACAAAGGAAAAATCACGAAGAAGCCGATCCTGAAGATGAGAATGAATAATAACATGGAGAGGACAGTGACCACCACAATAGGTACAACTTCAGAAGAGGAATCCCACTGAGGTCGCCTCATTGTTCTCGTGCCCAGTGGACATATGTGTGTGAAAACGTACTTCCGATCTTCTTTACTGAGGCAACGGTACTGAACATATTGAAACCGGAGATCACAAGATCCGACCAGATGGGAAATCATTGTCTGATAAAGCGAAACAGTGCCGGCTACGCACGCAGGCTGCAGGAACTGGTCTTAAAGCAAACCCATCCTTAAAAAACCCCAATGAAACCCAACCAGGCCAACATACGTTGGCACAGGGATGGGCTCTTAAGTCTAATAAGTCAAGATCATCCTCTAACGAAAAGCCGAAAGATTTTCTAAATAGAATATTACGAAGAGGGCGAGAAGACAGACATGAAAGCAAACCCAGAAAATGTTGATGGGGATGACGGGAAACCTACAAAATGAAGACAATGAGCGCGTGTTTCAACTAGCTGATTTTTTAACTCCCCAGCAAGTGGCCTCCTATTTTAGCAGAATGCCCAACTTGCAAAAAAACAATGTCTCCATTTAATGACGAATGAAGAGAGTTGGGAGAGATTGCATCGGACTTAAGACTTGGATGAAAAATGACTTCGTAGAAGCCGCTGTTGAGCACGCCTCCAGCTACTGCGATGAGCAATAAGATTCCGGTCAGCGGTACACCAAACAATCGTAAACATTCAATCTCTAAATTCTCGTGTACGAGTAAGAAGAATGTTATGAAATAATGTGATAGTTAAATACTTTGAACTTGCTTAAAATTCGAAAGAACAAGCCAGTTGACTTTAAACAGTATTTCTGAGCAGCGTGACAAAAATGGATACCGGAAAGACTCGAAGTACTCATGTCACGAAATCCAACATGGCGGCGAGAGCAGGATTGGTTGAGTATCGAGTGATGTTTGCTTCTCTGGGAGCTGTTTGTAGTGTTTTGGTTGATCTGTTGGCGGTTGCAGCAAACTGGATAGAAGATCCTTGTAAACGAAACCATTTGCGGCTGCTGCAAGGATGAGAACTGAACTCTTGATCTGGCGATAATAATCGTCGTGACCGAAATGGATAGATAGATAGATAGATAAAACTTTATTTTAACACGATAATAATAAAAGCTAAAAGCTTGTGGGGTCGTGTATTTAAATTTAAGATTAAAATTACAATTAAAATATCTAAAATTACAATTCTTATGTTTACAGTAAAATTAATTATTTAATTAATTACTAACTAGAACTGTTACTATACTAGATGATTAAAATAAACTTACTAAGAGCTAATTATATATAAAGTCACTATGTCTGTGGCGGGTTGTTGAAGCCGACAGGGCGTTAAAATTAAAATCTTTAAAATATGCTCTATTTACAACATGCTTTCTTAGCTCTAAAAAACTTGAAAAACTCTTCTGTTGATTGTGGTATTTAACAATGTTCCAAAGTACAGATCCCTTGTATCTGAGTGAATCCTTCATGAATCGCGAGTTGAATCTTGGTATCGAAGATAGTTGTTTTCCTCGGAGCGAATAGCCGTGTCTGGAGTTGTCTAGTATCGATTTCATCAGAGGCTCGGGCAGGCTGTCGTTGTTTGCCTTATAAAATAGCCTAAGGATGTCGAGCTTATAATACAGGGAAAAGGTAGACCACTGATCATATTTGAGCACTTCATTTGACGGCATGTCCTTGGGCAAGTTGAAAATGATTCTTGCCGCCCTACAATGTAGTCTTTCTATAGAGTCTAGCATGTCAGAGTTACAACACGATCCCCATAAAACTAAACCATATTTTACAGAGGGTAGTATCACTTTAAAATAAAAGTCCTTTAGCACGGCCTTTGGGAGAAATCTGGATCGTTTCAGTAAGTTCAGCTTATTAGCAAAACTTTTCTTGGTCTCTAGTGCATGAGGTACCCAGCTTAGGTTACGGTCGACAGTCATACCCAGCAGGCGCGTTTTTGTAACGCATCTAAGAATTGAGGTCCCTAGTTGTATTGGTGCATGTGGCCCCATCGGGGTTGCTTTACTGAGTAACATCACTTCACTCTTTCCTGGATGAGGTGTTAAACGATTTGTTAGACACCACGTGTATACGTCCTTCAGGGTCTTGTTTAGCTGCGCAATAGCGGTGTCTATCGAATCTCCTATGCAGTAAGCGGTTGTGTCATCTGCGTACATATACAAGGACCCCGAGCTGACTGAACCTTGAAGGATCTCTGAATTCGGCGCGACTTGAGGTTGGCTCTAAGGCCGCTCTTGAACTGATTACTTTACAAAATGGTATGTCAGACAACAGTTGTTTCTTATAAAGCTTATTTATTTAGTTTAGTTGACTATCCAGTTTATATTTACAGTTTTCTCAACCGGTTAACTGAGTACTGTTTTTGCATAAATTAACAGTCCCCAACGTGAGTGTGATGTTGAAAAAGTAATATTTCTCAATTCGCGTAATATTATCCTACAAAAGCGAAATAATAGCAATGTATAGATAATAAAGAAACAGCATGATGGTATATAACTGCTGTAGCATTCATTAAGTTCTAACAAGTGGTCACTTAAAATAGCAGAAAATTGTCATTTTGCCTAAGGTGCCTGTTTTAAATCACATGCTCTGCAAAAACTACTTGAGTGCCCGCCGACTTTAAAGCATTAAAAGATTAAGAAAGGATCAAATATTTATTTACAACTTCGAATTTGATCAAAATGTGAATACCAGTTAGATTTTGTTTTAGTCAAAGATGTCTAATTTTCAGTTTTTCAAAAGTAGAGTTCCCCCCTTACAAAGAATGGAGGGCCAGGAGTCCCCCCGGGAATAAAGAAAAAATCTAATAACAGTTTTGTGAAGTCGAAGGATGATAGGTCGCTAGGATGTAAAAGAATTTCAACCAGTCTCTTGTGGTTTGATAATATTCGCTAACAAAAAGTCCATTTTCGGGGATTAAAACATCCAAAAAAATGCATTTTTGGGCATGAACTTCCCCCCCTGATACCAAGTTCGGTTTATCACCAGAAATGAAAAAATACCATCATGATTACTTCCACCCGAAGGACTAACTTCACACAAAAAATGAAGGGAAGTTTATTTTGACCATTTCCAATTTTGCTCAAACCTTAGCGACATTTGCTCTTAAAAACTAAACTAAGCATGCGATCAAGTGCAAGGTTCAGTTACGTGAAGCAACAGAAGATAAGTGGAGGCGTTATACAACTGTTTCGTGCGTGCGTGAGGTTTTTATCTTGCGTTTTCCTGACGCACTCGATTGGAGGACGGTTAACGAGCTACACAACCCAACGAAAGCGCTGGAAAATGCTTCTGCGCATAGGGAACAGTTGTATAAAACCACCACTCATCCTACGGTTGCTTTGTGCACACAG
This sequence comes from Siderastrea radians, assembly GCA_964017195.1. Lineage (NCBI taxonomy): Eukaryota > Metazoa > Cnidaria > Anthozoa > Scleractinia > Rhizangiidae > Siderastrea > Siderastrea radians. The sequence continues at coordinate 66,127,990 of OZ024888.1, read as the reverse complement.
GACAGCACACGAAAAAACGCCTTTTCTTTGCAACCAAAATTTAGGTGTTACTCTTCTCGCGGGAAGAAACCTGTGATAGGCTGAGAAATTTTAGAGAAATTGTGGCAAGCGCCTGGTAACTGTAAGGTATTATTAATCATTGTATTGTATAAAGATGCTTGTTGTATTTTTAGGGATTAAAATGTTGTTGGATACCAAATAGGATGATTCCTTACAAAAAATGCAGCCTTGGCGGTACCTTTTCTGGTATAAATAGAACAGAGATTTTTTGCTCTTTCTAAATATTGTACAAGTTCTAGGCCTCGAGGGGGGTATAAGCTGTTGGGTGTCATCGGTAAACAAGACGGCAGCGTGGTAAGAGACGCTTAAATTGCGCGCACGCTTAGGACATTTTTATTTCGTATGTTAGTTTTTCAGATCGCTTGTAACTTTTGAGACATGGGATTGTTTGAACTTTGTTAGCGTTAATTACAGTTTTGACTAACGTTTTCTGTCTTGTTGTGCGCATTTCCGTTCCGTTATTGCCGCTACAACCCGCTACAGAACAGTTCAGTGACAAGAAAGAACACTTATCCCGATTGCCTGTCGTAAAGCTAAATTTCACGGATTATCGGATGCAACAGGCAATCCCAACATCCACGCGGAGATCTGTTAACCAATCAGACCTCAAAGAAATACGTCAACCGGTGCAAGGCGCGGCAAAAAACCACGTGAGTGAAGGGTTTATTTTTGGAACGTTTTAACGTGCAATAACAAACATATTTATTCCGACTTGAGCGAGATTTCAAAAAAAGGACATAGTACCAAAACTGTCAAAGCAAAATCGTTGTTGACTGGACAAATATTTTATTTTTCTGCCACTTTAAGTTGGAAACATGAACGACAATTCTGCGGTGACACAAAATTTGATTCTTTGAATAACCAACTTTTCAAGCGCGTTAGAATCTTAAATTAAAGCAACAACGTTTGTGAGTATCCAAATAAGTTATTTTGCAATTCGAATAATTCACCTTAAAATTTACAAATCACAGCTAAATGCTAGAAAACCGGTTTGACCAACGTTGATTGAAACTCTGAATGAAATGACCAGTCGTCAAACATCTTTTACAAAACGCGTTACTCAAAAATAAACACTTCGGTTCCTTCGTTGATATCTCGCATGTTAGTTACGTTATCTTACCTATTTACAGTCTGACTACTCCAACCAAGGCCACCCAGGAAATTTTCTTACAAATTAGCCAATAGCGTTCGAGTATCATAACAATAGAAACGCGGCAAATTTTAAATTTTCAGTTTCACATTTCAAACGGCTGAACGGTGCTGCCATGGAGCAGAACATGCGACTTTGCTTGAATCGGAGCGGAAAACTTTACGATAATGGCCTTTATTATCCAAGACTTTTACGAGAACAGGTTCTTGATATGATCCATAGCGGAATATCTCAGCGAACGACTGCAACGGAGCTGAAAACGAGCCGGTATTTTGTCCAAAACGTCTTAGCTGACTATGACCGTACAGGATGTTCGTTGCCACACATGAAAGTCCAGCCAGAGAGAAGAGTTATAACTCCAGACGTTATGGCCTTCATAGAAATGGAAAAACTTATGAAGCCGAGTATTTATTCAGCAGAGTTACAAGATCGTCTATTACTTGATGGTATCGCCCATCCCTGGAATTTACCATCAAGGTCCACGATATCGAAGTGTGTTAGGAACGATCTCTTTATTACTAAAAAGAGAATACAACAAATACCGGCCGAATCCCAGAGAATTGACAACATTGAACTGAGAAATGATTTTCTCGAGCAAATGGCGGACTTGGATCTGCGCACCGTTCATTGTTTTGACGAGAGCAGTGTCTTGAAAACAACTGCCAATCGACGGTACGGAAGCGCTCCCAAAGGCCAGCCTGCCTTCGAAATACAGCGATACGCATCTAATTGTACTTACACGATTAATCTTCTCCATTCCCCCTTCGGAGTAGACTTCGTTGATGTCATCGAATGTCCCTCGAACGGAAAATTGCTCCTGCTTTTTTTCGAAGAGGCAGTGAATCTCACAAGAGCAGATGGCACAGCAGTCCTGCAGAGAGGTGATACTGTGATCTTAGACAACTGCGGCTTCCATCATGGCCACTTTGTGGAACCTATTCTGAGAGAGATGCTAGGAGAGTGTGGCGTGAACCTACTTTTTTGCCGCCATATTCACCGGAATTCAACAGCTGCGAATTTTGCTTTCATGATATCAAAACGTTTCTACGCCGAAATCAGCGCTTAGCGGTGGAGCATACAGAATATGCAATCTACGAGGCGTGTGCAAACATCACACAAGCAAAATCTGTTGCCTATTTTCTACACTGTGGATACCTGCTGTTGGTCACGAACAATAAACTTTAGCGTTAATTGTCCGGCTCACTTGTACAGGAAACAATTGTTACCACAGTGCCGCTGCAGTAACAAACAATGTTATACAGCGCGTTACTCTGTCTCACGTTCGCTTATTATGAGATATTGTTTGTAAATGTACACCTGCAATTTAGTCAGCTGAATGAGTTGTTTATGAATCTGTAAACAATTTTAGAGAGAATGGGGTTTCCCCACACGTTATAAATAAAGCGGCCTGCGTGACGCAGTATTTCTGCTTCTCTCCGCCGAAAAGTATAGTAAATAAAAAGCTGGTAGAAATAAATAAAGTGCCGATATATTAAAAGTCTTTTAGTCAACGTACCTGGTTGTGCATATTTCATTTTCCTGTTCAATAATATATAGATTTAGCCAAGCCTAAAAGCGGAGCCGCGAAGGAATAAACTGGTGTTCGTTTCTCAAAAATAGTCCTGAAACTTTTTGGTCTGAAATACATTTTGGGGCTTTTTTTCGCTCGTTCGCTTTCGAAAAGTGTTTCTCAAAAAGCCTGAAAGTGTTCCGAATTGTCCTTCAATATTTTGGGGATCTGTTCTGTAAAACCAAGCTCGAAAGGTCGTTCTAGAGGCTGAGCACAGCTTGATTATTTTACTCACGAGCCGTCTACCTTGGTGTTTGCAATGTTTCCATATCCTGTCATTAACTGTGAAGGCTTGTCAAATCTCCTTGGTTTATTGGCTGTTCGCTTGAATGAACTTGAAACGGCGCTCATTTACAAAAACAAAATAAAAATTATTCGACTGTTTAAATGGGTTATCTTCATCGCGTTCGGATGTTAACAAATAACATGAACTGCCACTAAATAAAAATATTAGTCTGGTCAAAAATTTATACTGACATTTCACCGGCATTTTACTGGGATTACCCGAAATAAAGGATCTGGGGAGCTTCGAAGCACTTGTAATAAACTTATCGAAGAAATGTCGTGTAGGTTTTAGCAGCCGCGAAAAAATTCAAGCACTTTGAGGAACACACATTACTTACGGGATAAAATAGTTTTAAACTCAAAACTGCTTCGCTTATATTTCGTTCTCTAACTTGAGACCATCGAGATTAGTAGTAAGTCGGGCCCACATAGCCAAATAGCTGGCTTCTGATTGGTGGAGAGCTTTTGTGTTCTGATTGGTTGTTGGGTTGCCCCTAGTAACGGAAACCACTGCCCATAAGGATAGTGGGCTCAAGGGCAAGTCACATGACCGGAAATGACGTCATGGGAACCGGAAGTCACGTGATTTGGAGTGCGAAACCGCTGACCAGTGGGAAAAAGGGATCGTGGGCTCAGATAAAGAAAAGAGAGGACATGTCGTGACGCTGACATGACGTGCCCTCTGGCTAGGGTGGGAAACCACTGACCAGTAGGGAAAATAGATCGCGGGCTCAGGGTGGCGAAAAACCGCTGAGGAAGGCGGGCTCAAAGTCCAAAGTCCAATTTGGACATCGGGGGAGGTCCATTGACTGAAAAAAAGACGCCATGTTGGAAAACAAAAAATAATTTAATTCCAGATTTCCTTGGGTTTTACAAACGAAATCCTTTTTGATAAGTATCCATTCAAATCAGGATCTTTGTTTCATTCCACGCGATGTTATGGACAGTGTCATGGTGAACTCAGAAGACAATGTTGTAAGCGATCCAATGGAGGAGGTCCAAGCAAGCAAGCAACATCACAGTATGATGACAAGAGGGCGACGAAGAAGGCATCTCATAGGTAGCCGTAGGGGTAAGTCTTGAAGGTGTTTGGATTGACCACTCTCTTGTCGTACACCAATTTGTAAAACTTGGACTCGTGAAAGGTGTGGAGCTGATAGGTTTTAAGATTCCGCACGATCTGGTAGGTTTTGTGGACTGGGGTCTGGCGCGGTTTCTGGAGGGGCTTCTGGATTTCATCGAGGACGTTCTGGCGCATGACGCTGTAATTCAATTGCGTTTTGCCTTCGCTGTTGAGGCGAAAACCTCTCACTTTGCATTCGATCTTTCCCTTGTTGGTTTTATACCCATAATTCTTGGGACCACCCGACACGAATTCGACAATGTAGTCGTCGTCGGCCAATTCACTGGTAAAATCGCCGAGGTAATTCCCCAAGACCGGACTGGGTTGGCCAGGTTCCTCTAAGTAGATGACCGAGTCGGTGTCGTAGTAGAGGACACGTTCTCCCAACTGTTCCAATGCCTCGTACATTTTGAGACGGGCCCAACAGGTGGTGAAACAAGCGACGAAGATATTCAGGTTGGATGAGACGGAGATGTCTTCCTTTTGGTACTGGTAGAGTACCTCCACCATTTGGTCATTCATGATGGAGACATGACGTACATCCAAGGTATCGGTATCCAAAAACCGATGAAAGGCTTGGGGGTCATCAAATTCTTGGACTCGGGTCTTGTTGAGCCGTTGTCCAAACTTGCCCCACATGGAATTGAGCAACATTTTAGCAAGGGTACGTAACCCAGGATTCTTTTCAATCTTGTCGTACTCCAGCTGGATGCCTTCATGCTGGAAGTAATTCTGGATGTATGCTTGTTTTTGGTCCTCTGTGTCTACCCCGGCTTGCCACCCACTGGCTTCTTGCTTGATTTTCAACCAAGTGTTGACGTAGTCTCGGAACAGTCCTTGACAGGTTTCTTGAAAATGCCAGACTTCGTAGATGTACTGGACTTCGTACCCCAAGTCCACCGCTTTAGACAATTCCGGGCTGCACCATGTCCCGGTCAGGACGCGTTGCTCGTCGGTGTGGTTGCATTCGGCCGTCCTCTCCCAGGGGCGTTTGGGCATTTCGTCTTCCACACAACTGGCACAGAGTGGAAAGAGCAGTTTGCTGTCATGGCTGTAAGGCAGGACGGGATGGTAGAGGTCACGTGGAGGCAGGACTTTGCACTGAATCAGCCCGAAGTACTGGTGGATGTCTGTGTGACCCGGTTGTGAAATGAAGGTAGGATGTCCTTTGGGGTAGACAGAAGTTTTGTTGACCCAAGGGTACAAGGAGGTGACATCAATGTAATGGATCTTTTGGTTGGGGGTCACCTGATGGTACAGTTTCACGGCATTGGTTCGACCTCCACAGAAAGCGTCACGAGGATCGGATCTCTGGGTTGGTTTGTTTGAGACGTTTCCATTCACATTCCCATATTTGGACCACAGTGTACCCTTGTTCTCTTAACTGTTGGACCTTGTGTTGTGAGATTTCGTAGATATCTTGCATGGTTCGATTATAGTGACGCACATGTTTTTCGTGGCGGTTTGGATGACAGGTTGGGCAGCCATGGGTGAAACAACCTTGAAATTCGTACACGGTCTGGGTGTCGTGGCAGTAACCATCCGCACGGAAGTTGGCGCCGGGGATGCGATACTCGCCGGCATTTCTGGCATGTTGAATGTCCTGAGACTGTTCTTGGATACACCAAGTGAGCCATTCGATGGACACTTTGGAGTGATTGATGCGATTCTTCCAACCACGGACGGGTTCACTGGCACGTTGCTCTTGATGCCACTTTTCCAAGGCTTGCTTGCCTTCGGCAGACATGGTTTCAGGCATGTAGTAATCGAGGGCCGGGACGATGCCCACGTACGTTTGGTGTTCAAGGATATTGAACTTGTTTGGGAAGTAGCCTTTTTTCAATTCCGTTAATCCAAAGGTTTTGGGAAAGGCGGACAAAGGCATCTGGAAAAAGCTGAGAGAATCGATGAATCGGATACGATCGTGTTTGACGTCCAAGAGTTTACACCCGTTCCGGAGCTGTTCGACGATCTGGTTGTCACTATGGTATTGATGAACCACAAAGTAACCATCGTACCCTTGGAAATTATGAGCGAGTACATTGACTTGTCGGTTGTCGTTCAACGTGAGTGTATCCAGCCATTCGAGAAAATCTCGGGTACAATATTCGCCTGGGAAACGAATAGGTTGATCGTCGTCTTCGGTTTCGGCCACGATGAGATTAGCAATGTGTTGTTCGTGGGTTTGCATGGATTCAATATCAAAAAACACGTGCAAGGGTGGCAGGTCGTCCCCATCTTCCTCCTCCTCCTCCTCCTCCTCCTCCTCCGGTGCGGTCGCCGCCGCTCCTCGTTTCGCACGAGGGCCTCCTTGACGTTTCCTCTTCCTCTTCTTTTCTTGAGGCTTTGTGGGTCTTTGAATAAAACAAAGATGGGTTTTACCGTGCACGTACTCATGGCAAGAAGGGCACTCCACGTACTCGCATTGGTGCCTTGCAATCTTTTGTAATCCAACGTCCTGTTTAAGACAGTTAGGACAGCGACGGCGATGAAAGCACACGGAGGACTGTGGGTTCGTTTTGCCAGTGTGGTACTTGGCGAGATGCATTTCGAAGCAAGTGTCTCCGAAAAAGTCCCGATGACAACTGGGGCAACGTTGTGTGGCTTTCTGGCCTCGAGGGTAAGCTGCCTGGAAATCAGGGCACTCTTTTTGGCGACAGGCCCCGCATTGCTTGTTCTTGTTGCAGCGATGCTGTCCTTGGGTGTTGTAGGGTTTCCAAGAGTGGGCACCCGAAAAATCCTGGTAAACGGGTAATGACATCGTAATGGTCATGGTCGTGGAGCAAAATCAATTGTTTGTCTTGGGTGTCTCCAAAGGTGGTGATGTGAAAGGATCGATGAGCGTCCACCAGGATGATCTGATAATGGGCCAGGGACGGGGCCTCACTGAAGGCCGTCAAGGCATCGTAGCTGCAAGGCCCCAAGGGCACGTTGGCTTCATGTTGGAGCTCTAGAGCCAGGGTTCTTTGAAGTTTCCCTCCTTGTCGAATCGACGACCATTTCGGGTGTTGGTCCACTCTGGCTTTGGCGACCACGAGGGCTCTTGCACAACAGAGTTCATCTTTGTTGTTTATTCTGATGATCGATTTCGAATTCCTTGTCAACATTTCCATCGTGGGGTGTCCGGGTTTGCCAGGACGCGGTTTACCAGTTCCCTGAGGGGGATGATGGACTTGGGTGATGGATAATTGAAATGAGTCATCCATTTCAAATTGTTCATTGCTGTTGAGGGCTTGAGCCAATCGATGGAAGAGGCCATCCAAACATTCACCTCCTTCACGCCATTCTCCAGCACGTAATCCCCATCCCTGGAAATTGTTGTGGAGCCTGTTGGAACCGATCGTGAAGTAGAGGCGATCTTGATCGTGGAGGTCAGGCGTGGTGGCATCATCTCGTAGGGCTCGAGGGATGTCTTGATCTGGAATCAAGTTCCCCGTTTGGCGTAAACGGGTGTTGAAATGACGTTCACGAACACCCATTCGCGTGCTCAGACGATCGACATAATTGCCTAACTCAAATTCGAAGGCGCCCTCCGCACCAGCATCCAAACCTCCTGCTCCACTTTGTTGAAGGAGGTGGGTTTGAAAGGCACGTTGGCGTTCGAAGCGATCCAACGCCTCTTGACAGATTTCATCCTCGTCACTGTCTCCCAGCTCTTCTTCAAGGCATTGAGAGGGTATGCCTTCTTTCTCAGAGTCTGAGGTTTCGAGACCTAGTAATTCAATCACCTCATGGTGGGCGAGGCCACTGGGCCCCGCTTGATCGTCTTGGTGAGAGGACATGATCAGATGAACCAGCTGGCGGTGGATGTTCGGCTTTTATAGGGAAAAAAGTCATTCCTCGCAAAGTATTGTGGACCATCTAGGTGATGACCGATCTAGGGGAGGACTGATCTAGGGAGGGGGGACATCACCTCGAGGTGAGTCATCCTATGGTCCTCAGGAGGGGGGCATCACCTCGAGGTGAGTCATCCTATGGTCCTCAGGAGGGGGTGGGGGGACTCCCCTCCCCCCCTCCTTAGATGGTCCATCAGGCTTTGCGGGGAACGAATTGAGAGACTATAAAAGCAAATCGGGCACCGGGCTGGGACATCTCAACATGGCCTCTTGTCCAGAGAAGTTGTTAGAAGCCTTCGAAGAATTCCAAGTGGAGCAAATTTTATCAGAAATCAAGAAGAAGTGGGTGCTTGACCCAGGAGTCAGTGAGTTTGGGGAGCTGTTGGAGGAGGAGAGAAAGCGATTGAGACAGGCAGCCCAGGCAGCCCAGGCAGCACGAGCCACCTACGTGCGAGAGCATTGGACCCCCGGTTGTTATCCTCAGTTGACAACAGACTGGTTCATAGAGGGCCTTGATTTCTGTTGGACCAATTGGCACCACCAATTCAAGCGGCCTCTCACACCCCCACCAGCACCGCCGCCATCTCCCGATGCCTCGCGTAAAACGCGTCCAACAATGCTGCCGCTGCACCTGCCACCGACGCCCCACCACCACGACGTACCCACCAAGCGACAACGACGACGATGACTTTGACGACGAACTGGCAGACCTCCGGGCGAAACATGCGCGGCGACTGGCCACCCAAGCCAGGTACCGGGCCAGATATCCTGACCGAATAGCCGCCGCGAGAAAACGGTATCGGGAGCAACGTCGTCGTAAGACCAAGTCACCAGACAACGATGACCTCCGAGCGCGGCGACGGGCCACCCAAGCCAGGTACCGGGCCAGGCATCCCGACGTAATAGCCGCCACGCAAGAACAGTGGAATGACCCCAGAGACTATAAAAAAGATCGAACCTCGGGGTGGGTCATCTCATCATGAATCCAGAGCAGGAAAAATTATTAAATGAGTTTGGGTCCTTTGAGCTCGATCTGGAACCCTCCCCCCTTCTTGATTCTCCCATAATCCTTTGCGATCCACTCAATATAAAACCCTTAGAAGAGTTCAAAGTCCAAACAGTGATGTACAAGTTAGGTGCACTCCACATTTTCTTGAGTTGTCATTTTCTTGACTGGACTTGTTAATTTGTTGTGAAGATTCTTGCTTGGTTTTATAGAGAAAAAAGGGTCACGTGCCATTGGGTTCAAGAGGCGATACGAAGTGATCCCATCGGGATTCAATAAGCGATGATTCTTTTAGGTCCACTTGGTATCAGAAAGTGAATGGTGGGGTACAACCCTCCCCCTATTTGATCAACCAATGCACCCAACAAAAGAGAAAAAAAACTGAAGTCTCGGCCCACAAAAGCCTTAATGGGCAGGGGTTTTCTCTAATTGAGCTAGCCAACAGTACTCCCCATTGGGTCGGAGCTCACGATCCCAGTTCTCCAGAGAGCCTAGCCTGCTGGTTAGCAGTCTTTTTTCTGACCTGATCCTAGTCAATGGTCATATCCTGAGACCTGAGCCTGCAATCTTTATCGGTCAACAGTTTTTTCTTTCAGACCGGACCCGGCAACCCTACCGGGCAGCATAGGGTCATTCCCGCCACATGGGAGCTTGTCAAAATTTAAAAAAAAAAAGAATCAAAACGAAATATGCGAGTCTACATTCCCTTCAGGTCAGCAGAGTCACGTGTTCTATTATTATTATTATTATTATTATCATTATTATTATTATTACTATTATTATCCCATTGACTCCTACACCGGCCAAAACCAGCCGTGCCGCGCGCATGTTTCGCGTGGAGGGCACTTTATCCCCTACCTCCCCACTAGGTACTTTTTTGTCCTCAAAAGCTGTCAATTGTTTAAGAGACATATAATGCCGACCGGTCCTAGATGTTCAAGATGTAATTTTCCCCTCTTAAAATTTCGATAGCTCTATTTTGGATCTCAAAATAGAAAGAAAACACCTCGAGGAACAATCGACCGCTGAAAACGAGGACATGGAGCTCTTTAATGTGGCGAAAATCCCTTTCGCGTTGAGATTCTTTCGATTTGCAAAAGACAACCTAAAGTTTGCTCAAAACTTTAAACCGAACCGGGGCCTTTAAATAGAGCTTAAAAGACCTGGGTAAGCGCTACAGTCCGGTAAATGTTGTTTTTGAATGTTGATTTGCTTTTTAAAAATTGTTTAACTTATCGTTTGATCCGGATTTCTATAATTTTTCTCATTTGCTCGCGGAGCCGCTTCACTCGCGATAAAAATTCCACCACCGACAGAACTGAAGTGTCTGCAAAAATTACATGCGTGTTTTTTACGCACGCAAGAAAATCGAAATTTGTTTGCTTCTAAAAGTAAATGTATTGTTTATATGAATAAAATTTTTGGCTGGAAAAGTTTTCTGTAGACTATTCTGTTTGTTTTCAGTGATAGTTGGGTTCAGGAAGCAATTTTTTGCAAACACACTCTTATTTGCATATGCAGGTTGAAATTCGTTTCATGCATGTGCAGAAAATTTTAGCAATTGGGGAGCCTATAATGTTTAGTTATCTACTGGGCATTCGGGTTGTTTTTTCTGCTCTTGACAGAATTTAATTTATGTGGAACACGCAAAAAACACGCAGGAGTCAATGGGTTATTATTATTACAACACCTCCAATTGAAATTACATTTGAAATTGTAAAACATTTATTGAGCATGAGTTGTTGTTGTTTCACAATAATAGTTCATGGCAAAAGGTTCGAGTCGAAATTGTCAATCACATCATTCCATACATTCTCCCATTCATCATTATTAAAGTCTTCAATGAAGTCCGTGAAATCAAAATCGTTCTCGAAACTTTCCAGTTCTGTTTGTAAATCTAATTCTTCGATTAATTTGTCTAACCACTCATTTGCATCGGTGTCCCAGACATGTTCGTTCATGGGTTCAAGTTCCTGCATACACTCCTCCATTAGTTGTTGAAAGGGAGTCAGACTGGGTTCAGGACTCAACGAACTGCAAAAGCTTTCCAAATAGTCCAAAAGGTTTTCCGTTGGAGGAGGAGGTGTCTTCAAACAATCCGTCAGAACAACAGTGAGTTGTTTGAACCCCAAGGCTTTCACTTTACACTGGGTTTCTCTTTTTTGTTTTCGCTTCTCTTGAAACCTTTGATAAGCTTCTCGGCGCTTCTCACGAATTGTGTCAGGGTGTCTTGCCCGATATCGTCTCTTTTGCTCGCGAATTGTGCCAGGGTGTCTTGCACGGTACCTTGTCTTTTGCTCGCGAATTGTGTCAGGATGTCTTGCCCGGTACCGTCTCTTTTGCTCGCGAATTGTGTCAGGGTGTCTTGCCCGGTTCCGTTTCCTTTGGAGCCGTTTGTTTTCGACGATTTTTTAACAAATAGTCACGCGAGGGTTTCATTTCTCTGCTTTCGCTCATAAACTGTCAGATTCACGATCGTACAAAACCCCCACCTGCCTTTGCTCTTTTATATCCTAAACGTCCAGGCACGTTTAGGCAAAGACAAGGCCCCGTTCAGGCACACTTTAGGCACAGTTTAGACACGCTTGGGCACCGTTCAGGCACTGTTCGGGTACAGTTTAGGCACGATTTTGTGAATGGTTTAGGTACAGCTTAGGCCCAATTTAGGAACAGTTAGGCATGTTTTTGTGCCAACCACAGGGTGAAGCTCACAATGGTTGTTTAATATTTACACGGGCAAAGCGATCGGTTTACGGTTTGGGCAAATGGTAAACAAATTTCCGTATTGGGAAATTCCTTTCGGGACTGGTGCTTGCCATTTGCAGAAATCCTTATCACTTACGAAAAAATTTGCACAACAGAGACGGCTAACGAAAACAAAAGCTTTAATTAACAAAAGAACGACTCTGCACGTGCGTTATTTTTGGTATATTTCTTTGCCGTTCTGTGCACAAATACAACTTGAAATGACCAACTTCAAAGTTTTGTTTAGAATGCGAACACACGGCGGTGAAATTTCGTTTTTATAATAATAATAACTTTATTTTCGTGTCAAGTGATCCAGCACTCCATAAAGAAAGGGTGTTAAGATTGGGTATCCATAACTAATTTTCGAAATAATTTCTTCCTGAATTGAAACATTGCCCTTTCAACATCAGTTCCTAGATAATTCGACTACATTAGACAGGTTAAACGAGTCGAAATAATCGCTAAGAAGTTTAAAAGATTGTGAAAATCATTTTAAAAGTGACGTTTTTCTTCCCGTTGCTGTCGTGTTTGCATAAGTTCCCTATTTAATTGTGTTGGGACAGAAAATGATCGCGAGAGCCTGAAACTGGTATCAAAGATGAGGTTCAAACAAATGGAACACCAATTTCCGTTTGAGACATTTTGTCATAATGAGTTTTCCATGCGTGCTCTGCTCAGTTCCTCAGAGCTACACGTGCTCGTACTCAAGGGGTACCCCTTCATTTATTGCCACGTGACAGGCCCCGCCCCATGAAAGGTATGACGTGACAGACATCGCGTGAGTCACCCGCTTCATGGAGATCGGTTGCGTGACACCTGTCATGTCCACCAAGATACCTGGTTGACCCGTAATGAAGGATGCGTGACACCTGTCATGTCCACCAAGATACCTGGTTGACCCGTAATGAAGGAGGGGGTACCCCCACCCCCTATTTTCTCCTCTATTTTTTCCAGCATCCCTTGCGTATTCCAAATGGGTACCCCCTCCTCTAACCATCCAAATATGGTCCGCGCTTTCCAAGGAGCGTGGCAGTACTTTTCCAATTTTTTTTTGACACTGTTGCTATGGTGACTGGTGTCGTGAGGTACCCCCCTCCTCTAACCACCCAACAGTGACACTAAAAAACAACAAATATAAGAACGTTTGCAACGCGCCAATACAGCGTGGCAAAACATGGACACCAAGTTTGTTGTTGTTGGAAAAGTCACCAATGTTTAATTTTAAAATTCATTTTTTTTCACATTGCTACATTTACACCATTTGTAATTCTTCTTTTCTTGACTCACAGAAGCCTTGACTCACAATGCTTTGATTTAAAAATAAAAAAATGTTCAATAACTGTCCTCAACTTGTCGTTACTTACCCTATATACATCCATGACCTCTCTCTCCCCAGCTCCTCCAAACGCTGCCACTCCTCCTTTTCGCGCTTGATCTTCCCGTTATAATTAACAATGGCCATTCAAAGATGTCATGTGTTCAGTAATGTTGAGGAGCGTTGCGTGACGAGACGAATAATAGCAACGCTCAAAGGCTTTTTTCAAATAAAATTGATTAGCTGGGTATCGAAAATTGGTGAAAGGAAACGATGTTGAGTAATATCCTTGTGTTTCAGTCTGTTTATTCTCCAGTTTTGTACCTTCGTTGGGTCCCCTAGTTTTTGTATGCCTTCTCGGAAAACCAAAACGTTCCCGAAGTTCACAGAGTTTTCCGAGAAGGCATACAAAAACTAGGGGACCCAACGAAGGTACAAAACTGGAGAAAAAACAGACTGAAACACAAGGATATTGCACAACATCGTTTTCTAGAGGTTGGAGACAATCTCTACTTGCTGTTTGGCGTCTTCTCTACTGGAAATAATTTTCATCAGCGGTGCGGCTTTGCTCGGGAAAGTTCTGGTTTTCCGAGAAGGCATACACTAACTTGCGGACCCAGCAAAGGTACAAAACTGAAGAATAAACAGACTGAAACACAAGGATATTACTCAACATCGTTTCTTAGAGGTCGGAGACAATCTCTACTTGCTGTTTGGTGTTTTCTCTACTGGAAATAATTTTCGTCGGCGGTGTGGCTTTGTTTATTAAGATGAACGCCGTTGCGTTGCGTCGTGGGGCAAGACAAGACAACAACATTTAAATTTGCATTTTATGTACCTCACATTAATCGCTTAATTTAACATTCTTTTCAGTTTTTACTTTCAAGTCAATTTCTTAACCAATTTTCGATACCCAGCTAATCAATTTTATTTGAAAAAAGCCTTTGAGCGTTGCTATTTTTCGTCTCGTCACGCAACGCTCCTCAACATTACTGAACACATGACATCTTTGAATGGCCATTGTTAATTATAACGGGAAGATCAAGCGGGAACAGGAGGAGTGGCAGCGTTTGGAGGAGCTGGGGAGAGAGAGGTCATGGATGTATATAGGGTAAGTAATGACAAGTTGAGGACAGTTATTGAACATTTTTTTTTCTTAAATCAAAGCATTGTGAGTCAAGGCTTCTGTGAGTCAAGAAAAGAAGAATTACAAATGGTGTAAATGAAGCAATGTGAAAAAAAAATGAATTTTAAAATTAAACATTGGTGACTTTTCCAACAACAACAAACTTGGTGTCCGTGTTTTGCCACGCTGTAGTGGCGCGTTGCAAACGTTCTTATATTTGTTGTTTTTTAGTGTCACTGTTGGGTGGTTAGAGGAGGGGGGTACCTCACGACACCAGTCACCATAGCAACAGTGTCAAAAAAAATTGGAAAAGTACTGCCACGCTCCTTGGAAAGCGCGGACCATATTTGGATGGTTAGAGGAGGGGGGTACCCATTTGGAATACGCAAGGGATGCTGGAAAAAATAGAGGAGAAAATAGGGGGTGGGGGTACCCCCTCCTTCATTACGGGTCAACCAGGTATCTTGGTGGACATGACAGGTGTCACGCATCCTTCATTACGGGTCAACCAGGTATCTTGGTGGAAATGACAGGTGTCACGCAACCGATCTCCATGAAGCGGGTGACTCACGCGATGTCTGTCACGTCATACCTTTTATGGGGCGAGGTCTGTCACGTGGCAATAAATGAAGGGGTACCCCTTGAGTACGAGCACGTGTAGCTCTGAGGAACTGAGCAGAGCACGCATGGAAAACTCATTATGACAAAATGTCTCAAACGGAAATTGGTGTTCCATTTGTTTGAACCTCATCTTTGATACCAGTTTCAGGCTCTCGCGATCATTTTCTGTCCCAACACAATTAAATAGGGAACTTAAGCAAACACGACAGCAACGGGAAGAAAAACGTCACTTTTAAAATGATTTTCACAATCTTTTAAACTTCTTAGCGATTATTTCGACTCGTTTAACCTGTCTAATGTAGTCGAATTATCTAGGAACTGATGTTGAAAGGGCAATGTTTCAATTCAGGAAGAAATTATTTCGAAAATTAGTTATGGATACCCAATCTTAACACCCTTTCTTTATGGAGTGCTGGATCACTTGACACGAAAATAAAGTTATTATTATTATAAAAACGAAAATTCACCGCCGTGAGTTCGCATTCTACACAAAACTTTGAAGTTGGTCATTTCAAGTTGTATTTGTGCACAGAACGGCAAAGAAATATACCAAAAATAACGCACGCGCAGAGTCGTTCTTTTGTTAATTAAAGCTTTTGTTTTCGTTAGACGTCTCTGTTGTGCAAATTTTTTCGTAAGTGATAAGGATTTCTGCAAATGGCAAGCACCAGTCCCGAAAGGAATTTCCCAATACGGAAATTTGTTTACCATTTGCCCAAACCGTAAACCGATCGCTTTGCCCGTGTAAATATTAAACAACCATTGTGAGCTTCACCCTGTGGCTGTCACAAAAACATGCCGAACTGTTCCTAAATTGGGCCTAAGCTGTACCTAAACCATTCACAAAATCGTGCCTAAACTGTACCCGAACAGTGCCTGAACGGTGCCCAAGCGTGTCTAAACTGTGCCCAAAGTGTGCCTGAACGGGGCCTTGTCTTTGCCTAAACGTGCCTGGACGTTTAGGATATAAAAGAGCAAAGGCAGGTGGGGGTTTTGTACGATCGTGAATCTGGCAGTTTATGAGCGAAAGCAGAGAAATGAAACCCTCGCGTGACTATTTGTTAAAAAATCGTCGAAAACAAACGGCTCCAAACGAAACGGAACCGGGCAAGACACCCTGACACAATTCGCGAGCAAAAGAGACGGTACCGGGCAAGACACCCTGACACAATTCGCGAGCAAAAGACACGGTACCGTGCAAGACACTCTGACACAATTCGCGAGCAAAAGAGACGATACCGGGCAAGACACCCTGACACAATTCGTGAGAAGCGCCGAGAAGCTTATCAAAGGTTTCAAGAGAAGCGAAAACAAAAAAGAGAAACCCAGTGTAAAGTGAAAGCCTTGGGGTTCAAACAACTCACTGTTGTTCTGACGGATTGTTTGGAGACACCTCCTCCTCCAACGGAAAACCTTTTGGACTATTTGGAAAGCTTTTGCAGTTCGTTGAGTCCTGAACCCAGTCTGACTCCCTTTCAACAACTAATGGAGGAGTGTATGCAGGAACTTGAACCCATGAACGAACATGTCTGGGACACCGATGCAAATGAGTGGTTAGACAAATTAATCGAAGAATTAGATTTACAAACAGAACTGGAAAGTTTCGAGAACGATTTTGATCTCGAGCACTTCACTGAAGACTTTAATAATGATGAATGGGAGAATGTATGGAATGATGTGATTGACAATTTCGACTCGAACCTTTTGCCATGAACTATTATTGTGAAACAACAACAACTCATGCTCAATAAATGTTTTACAATTTCAAATGTAATTTCAATTGGAGGTGTTGTAATAATAATAACCCATTGACGCCTGTGTGTTTTTTGCGTGTTCCACATAAATTAAATTCTGTCAAGAGCAGAAAAAAACAACCCGAATGCGCAGTAGATAACTAAACATTATAGGCTCCCCAATTGCTAAAATTTTCTGCACATGCATGAAACGAATTTCAACCTGCATATGCAAATAAGAGTGTGTTTGCAAAAAATTGCTTCCTGGACCCAACTATCACTGAAAACAAACAGAATAGTCTACAGAAAACGTTTCCAGCAAAATTATAGAAATCCGGATCAAACGATCAGTTAAACAATTTTTAAAAAGCAAATCAACATTCAAAAACAACATTTACCGGACTGTAGCGCTTACCCAGGTCTTTTAAACTCTATTTGAAGGCCCCGGTTCGGTTTAAAGTTTTGAGCAAACTTTAGGTTGTCTTTTGCAAATCGAAAGAATCTCAACGCGAAAGGGATTTTCGCCGCATTAAAGAGCTCCATGTCCTCGTTTTCAGCGGTCGATTGTTCCTCGAGGTGTTTTCTTTCTATTTTGAGATCCAAAATAGAACTATCGAAATTTTAAGAGGGGAAAAATTACACCTTGAACATCTAGGACCGGTCGGCATTATATGTCTCTTAAACAATTGACAGCTTTTGAGGATAAAAAAATACCTAGTGGGGAGGTAGGGGATAAAGTGTCCTCCACGCGAAACATGCGCGCGGCACGGCTGGTTTTGGCCGGTGTAGGAGTCAATGGGATAATAATAGTAATAATAATAATAATAATAATAATAATAATAATAATAGAACACGTGACTCTGCTGACCTGAAGGGAATGTAGACTCGAATATTTCGTTTAGCTTCTTTTTTTTTAAATTTTGACAAGCTCCCATGTGGCGGGAATGACCCTATGCTGCCCGGTAGGGTTGCCGGGTCCGGTCTAAAAGAAAAAACTGTTGACCGATAAAGATTGCAGGCTCAGGTCTCAGGATATGACCATTGACTAGGATCAGGTCAGAAAAAAGACTGCTAACCAGCAGGCTAGGCTCTCTGGAGAACTGGGATCGTGAGCTCCGACCCAATGGGGAGTACTGCTGGCTAGCTCAATTAGAGAAGACCCCTGCCCATTAAGGCTTTTGTGGGCCGAGACTTCAGTTTTTTTTCTCTTTTGTTGGGTGCATTGGTTGATCAAATAGGGGGAGGGTTGTACCCCACCATTCACTTTCTGATACCAAGTGGACCTAAAAGAATCATCGCTTATTGAATCCCGATGGGATCACTTCGTATCGCCTCTTGAACCCAATGGCACTTGACCCTTTTTTCTCTATAAAACCAAGCAAGAATCTTCACAACAAATTAACAAGTCCAGTCAAGAAAATGACAACTCAAGAAAATGTGGAGTGCACCTAACTTGTACATCACTGTTTGGACTTTGAACTCTTCTAAGGGTTTTATACTGAGTGGATCGCAAAGGATTATGGGAGAATCAAGAAGGGGGGAGGGTTCCAGATCGAGCTCAAAGGACCCAAACTCATTTAATAATTTTTCCTGCTCTGGATTCATGATGAGATGACCCAACCCGAGGTTCGATCTTTTTTATAGTCTCTGGGGTCATTCCACTGTTCTTGCGTGGCGCTATTACGTCGGGATGCCTGGCCCGGTACCTGGCTTGGGTGGCCCGTCGCCGCGCTCGGAGGTCATCGTTGTCTGGTGACTTGGTCTTACGACGACGTTGCTCCCGATACCGTTTTCTCGCGGCGGCTATTCGGTCAGGATATCTGGCCCGGTACCTGGCTTGGGTGGCCAGTCGCCGCGCATGTTTCGCCCGGAGGTCTGCCAGTTCGTCGTCAAAGTCATCGTCGTCGTTGTCGCTTGGTGGGTACGTCGTGGTGGTGGGGCGTCGGTGGCAGGTGCAGCGGCAGCATTGTTGGACGCGTTTTACGCGAGGCATCGGGAGATGGCGGCGGTGCTGGTGGGGGTGTGAGAGGCCGCTTGAATTGGTGGTGCCAATTGGTCCAACAGAAATCAAGGCCCTCTATGAACCAGTCTGTTGTCAACTGAGGATAACAACCGGGGGTCCAATGCTCTCGCACGTAGGTGGCTCGTGCTGCCTGGGCTGCCTGGGCTGCCTGTCTCAATCGCTTTCCATCACGAGCCAGAGAGAACCGGAAGTTTAAAAATTCGCAAGGTCTGGTTGCTAGGGAGTGACGTCATGGGCTTGCAAGTTAGCCGTCACCGTATTTGACTTGCGGTTTCACACCCGCAGCGTTTCTATCGGGCTCTTTTGACTTAAAGTTCTAAAGAGGTTGAATTTCATAAATATTTTGACAAGAGCGGTAAAATTCGATTATTCAATCTTTCACTCCTTTCCTTCTGCGAATGGATGCTCTCGATAATCGGCGGGTTCGAGCTCTCTACAAGCGCTTCAGGGAGTGTTTTTAACTAAATTAGAAGACGTGTGAAATGTGGCGTTTCAGTGTAGTCCGTTCACTGGCAAGTTTTATGAACGAAGTGGCCAAGTACCAGCTCGCAGACGTGGCGGGCTTTCTGATCTTTCTGATCGGAGAGTTACCAAAGAAGAGCTGTTTCTTATTTGGTGTTGCTTTTGCCATTCCGCGTTACAAATGTAAAGCAAGCAAAGCGTGATATCGGCGAAAATTACCTACAAACAATGCAGTACAGACAACAAATCACTACGGCGAAAGGTCTTCAGGTAATGGAAGGAATCCACCGTAACATGTAACTGGTAGTCTAGCGAAATAACCGTACAACGAGGTAAGATATTCCTTCGATCGTTTCTTTAGGTAAGGTAAACGCTTGCGTCCGCTCGCTCGCAATCTCTCCTTTCAGGGATAATCGAGCGAAAAAAACACAGCAGCAGCGAGCGCCAAAATCGCCTGCCGCGTGGAAACGTGGGCCGCGTGTGATGAGCTGCCGCTGTAAGCGCATGCCACGTTTATATTTATTTTTAAAGAAAGTAGCTCTTTCACAAATGCAGTTTTCAAAGAGGTCCTTAACGAAATAAATAAACTAAACATCTATGAACTCTTTCGTAACAAAATAAACAAGTAAACAAGAAGCCCTGTTATACACTCTATAGTAAAAATTACATAATTGAGTTGACACGCGCATTTTAATTCCCTTTCTCGTTCACCCAGGTTGGAGTCCATGGCATCACCGTATGCCTGAGCGCTTCTGGGATATGCAACATAATAAACATTTTGAGACAAAATTTAAGAGAAATGTTGTTTATCTTTTCCTGGTTCACCCAGGTTGAAGTCCATGGCATCAACGTATGCCTGAGCGCTTCTGGGATATGCAACATAATAAAAATGTCGATACAAAATTTAAGAGAAATGCTGTAGATCTTTTCCTGGTTCACCCAGGTTGGAGTCCATGGCATCAACGTATGCCTGAGCGCTTCTGGGATATGTAACATAACAAACATTCTGAGACAGAATTTTAGACAAATGTTGATATCTTTTCCTGGTTCACCCAGGTTGGAGTCCATGGCATCACCATATGCCTGAGTGCTTCTGGGATATGCAACATAACAAACATTTTGAGACAGAATTTTAGACAAATGTTGATATCTTTTCCTGGTTCACCCAGGTTGGAGTCCTTGGCATCACCGTATGCCTGAGCGCTTCTGGGATATGCAACATAACAAACATTTTAAGACAGAATTTTAGACAAATGTTGATATCTTTTCCTGGTTCACCCAGGTTGGAGTCCATGGCATCAACGTATGCCTGAGCGCTTCTGGGATATGCAACATACTGACAAACATTTTGAGACAGAATTTTAGACAAATGTCGTACATCCTTTCTGGTTTACCCAAGTTGGAGTTCTGACATCACCGTATGCCTAGAGGCACTTCCGGGATAAAAGTCGCACATTCTCCGTACTTTTTCTGAAGAATCGCCCTCCAATTTAATGAGGAAAAAAGTGATTCTTGTCTTATTATTAATAACCCCCCTCCCCAAAAAACAATCCTACCTCAAAGATAAGCCCCTGAAAAAACGGTTTGGAATTATTGCCTTATTTTATTATCGCACGCAAAGCCTGTGTATTTCACGCCCGCCTGCTTAATGGTCACTTTGTTTTCTTTTGACTAAATATTTCCTTTTTCTGATGCTTGTGACTATTCTCAGTGCACCAAAAGAACCACCAAACACTTCAGTTAGTTAGGAGCCCTGCACTGTCAAATGTTGTCCGTATTTCGCAAGTTGGAACCAGAATAGAATTGCAGGTGCTTATAATTATTCCGGTGCGACTTTCGAACCGGTGTGAGTCTATTTTGGTTCGCCCTGTATTTATTTTACATGATACCGGAAAGTACACAAGAAGACATAGCACAAAGGACACGCGAGAGACACGAGCGAGCGCAAAAATCGCCTGGGGCGTGAAAACGTGATGCGCGCGTTATGAGCATGTTCACGTTCGACATGTCAGGGTCTTCTTTTTGCCTGACTATTCTTGAGTGAAAAGAGACTGCTCGTAGTCTAGTTACTGGTCCAGAATCCTATGTCGGTAAAATTCAGTCTTTGTCTTACTATTTCATGGCAGAAGGAGCTCATCGTCGCAGAAACGGAATATGTAAACGCGGTATAAATCTCCTACCGGAAAAGGATAATATTAGCTCGTCTGGAAGAAATTTAAGCGGCTGATAATTTCACGTAGTATTTCAGCGTTGATATCCTTGTTTCAGGCTTTGCCGATCGAGTGAAGCGGGATGAAATTTTTAATTATTTTGCAGTATAACTAACGCCAGGACAGTGTGCTTGAGTAGAGTGTAGTTTTTTCGATTTGCCGATGGAGATCCGTCGCGTGGTCAACAGCCTAAATTTTTCTTCTTCAAGGCTATACGTTTTTAAGCGATTTCCTGCCACACCGCAATTAAAACCTGTTTATTTATCTCTCAAACGCCATGAATAACATTAGAATCAATTAAAACAAGCAAGAAAGAATTTCACGCTTAAAGATTATAACACATTCGCGCGAAAATTAACGCCTAAGTGGAACAGAAACGATCATCAAAACTGATTTAATTACCTTGGAATGCTAGTAAGTCACTGGGCTTCACGCAAAGATACGTGTCTTAAAGACACGTATCTCTGCGGGA
Source organism: Siderastrea radians (assembly GCA_964017195.1). Lineage (NCBI taxonomy): Eukaryota > Metazoa > Cnidaria > Anthozoa > Scleractinia > Rhizangiidae > Siderastrea > Siderastrea radians. The sequence goes on along the minus strand of OZ024888.1, from coordinate 66,106,250 downwards.
TCCCAAGGTAATTTTTGGTTGCTAAGAGCGTCTGGCTCGTTATGCTCCTCCTCCAACAGCTCCCCAAACTCACTGACTCCTGGGTCAAGCACCCACTCCTTCTTGATTTCTGATAAAATTTGCTCCACTTGGAATTCTTCGAAGGCTTCTAACAACTTCTCTGGACAAGAGGCCATGTTGAGATGTCCCAGCCCGGTGCCCGATTTGCTTTTATAGTCTCTCAATTCGTTCCCCGCAAAGCCTGATGGACCATCTAAGGAGGGGGGAGGGGAGTCCCCCCACCCCCTCCTGAGGACCATAGGATGACTCACCTCGAGGTGATGTCCCCCTCCTGAGGACCATAGGATGACTCACCTGGAGGTGATGTCCCCCCTCCCTAGATCGGTCCTCCCCTAGATCGGTCATCACCTAGATGGTCCACAATACTTTGCGAGGAATGACTTTTTTCCCTATAAAAGCCGAACATCCACCGCCAGCTGGTTCATCTGAACATGTCCTCTCACCAAGACGATCAAGCGGGGCCCAGTGGCCTCGCCCACCATGAGGTGATTGAATTACTAGGTCTCGAAACCTCAGACTCTGAGAAAGAAGGCACACCCTCTCAATGCCTTGAAGAAGAGCTGGGAGACAGTGACGAGGATGAAATCTGTCAAGAGGCGTTGGATCGCTTCGAACGCCAACGTGCCTTTCAAACCCACCTCCTTCAACAAAGTGGAGCAGGAGGTTTGGATGCTGGTGCGGAGGGCGCCTTCGAATTTGAGTTAGGCAATTATGTCGATCGTCTGAGCACGCGAATGGGTGTTCGTGAACGTCATTTCAACACCCGTTTACGCCAAACGGGGAACTTGATTCCAGATCAAGACATCCCTCGAGCCCTACGAGATGGTTTACATCGAGCGGTGAATCAAGTGTTAGCCACCATGCCTGACCTCCACGATCAAGATCGCCTCTACTTCACGATCGGTTCCAACAGGCTCCACAACAATTTCCAGGGATGGGGATTACGTGCTGGAGAATGGCGTGAAGGAGGTGAACGTTTGGATGGCCTCTTCCATCGATTGGCTCAAGCCCTCAACAGCAATGAACAATTTGAAATGGATGACTCATTTCAATTATCCATCACCCAAGTCCATCATCCCCCTCAGGGAACTGGTAAACCGCGTCGTGGCAAACCCGGACACCCCACGATGGAAATGTTAACAAGGAATTCGAAATCGATCATCAGAATAAACAACAAAGATGAACTCTGTTGTGCAAGAGCCCTCGTGGTCGCCAAAGCCAGAGTGGACCAACACCCGAAATGGTCGTCGATTCGACAAGGAGGGAAACTTCAAAGAACCCTGGCTCTAGAGCTCCAACATGAAGCCAACGTGCCCTTGGGGCCTTGCAGCTACGATGCCTTGACGGCCTTCAGTGAGGCCCCGTCCCTGGCCCATTACCAGATCATCCTGGTGGACGCCCATCGATCCTTTCACATCACCAACTTTGGAGACACCCAACACAAACAATTGATTTTGCTCCACGACCATGACCATTACGATGTCATTACCCGTTTACCAGGATTTTTCGGGTCCAGTTATGTATGTGCCCACTGTTGGAAACCCTACAACACCCAAGGACAGCATCGTTGCAACAAGAACAAGCAATGCGGGGCCTGTCGCCAAAAAGAGTGCCCTGATTTCCAGGCAGCTTACCCTCGAGGCCAGAAAGCCACACAACGTTGCCCCAGTTGTCATCGGGACTTTTTCGGAGACACTTGTTTCGAAATGCATCTCGGCAAGGATCACACTGGCAAAACGAACCCACAGTCCTCCGTGTGCTTTCAGCGCCATCGCTGTCCTAACTGTCTTAAACAGGACGTTGGATTACAAAAGATTGCAAGGCACCAATGCGAGTACGTGGAGTGCCCTTCTTGCCATGAGTACGTGCACGGTAAAACCCATCTTTGTTTTATTCAAAGACCCACAAAGCCTCAAGAAAAGAAGAGGAAGAGGAAACGTCAAGGAGGCCCTCGTGCGAAACGAGGAGCGGCGGCGACCGCACCGGAGGAGGAGGAGGAGGAGGAGGAAGATGGGGACGACCTGCCACCCTTGCACGTGTTTTTTGATATTGAAGCCATGCAACCCCACGAACAACACATTGCTAATCTCATCGTGGCCGAAACCGAAGACGACGATCAACCTATTCGTTTCCCAGGCGAATATTGTACCCGAGATTTTCTCGAATGGCTGGATACACTCACGTTGAACGACACCCGACAAGTCAATGTACTCGCTCATAATTTCCAAGGGTACGATGGTTACTTTGTGGTTCATCAATACCATAGTGACAACCGGATCGTCGAACAGCTCCGGAACGGGTGTAAACTCTTGGAAGTCAAACACGATCGTATCCGATTCATCGATTCTCTCAGCTTTTTCCAGATGCCTTTGTCCGCCTTTCCCAAAACCTTTGGATTAACGGAATTGAAAAAAGGCTACTTCCCAAACAAGTTCAATATCCCTGAACACCAAACGTACGTGGGCATCGTCCCGGCCCTCGATTACTACATGCCTGAAACCATGTCTGCCGAAGGCAAGCAAGCCTTGGAAAAGTGGCATCAAGAGCAACGTGCCAATAACATGGTGTTTGACTTCCAACAAGAATTGGTTGAGTACTGTGAATCAGATGTGCGTCTCTTGAAACAAGGATGTCTGACTTTCAAACGGTTGTTTGAAGCTCAAGCGGGTTTCAACCCCTTTGACCACATCACCATTGCTTCCGCCTGCAACATGGATTTACGTATGAACCGCATGATCCCTAACAGTATTGCCAGTGAACCCGTCCGTGGTTGGAAGAATCGCATCAATCACTCCAAAGTGTCCATCGAATGGCTCACTTGGTGTATCCAAGAACAGTCTCAGGACATTCAACATGCCAGAAATGCCGGCGAGTATCGCATCCCCGGCACCAACTTCCATGCGGATGGTTACTGCCACGACACCCAGACCGTGTACGAATTTCAAGGTTGTTTCACCCATGGCTGCCCAACCTGTCATCCAAACCGCCACGAAAAACATGTGCGTCACTATAATCGAACCATGCAAGATATCTACGAAATCTCACAACACAAGGTCCAACAGTTAAGAGAACAAGGGTACACTGTGGTCCAAATATGGGAATGTGAATGGAAACGTCTCAAACAAACCAACCCAGAGATCCGATCCTTCGTCAACAACCTGGAGTTCAACGAGCCCCTCAACCCTCGTGACGCTTTCTGTGGAGGTCGAACCAATGCCGTGAAACTGTACCATCAGGTGACCCCCAACCAAAAGATCCATTACATTGATGTCACCTCCTTGTACCCTTGGGTCAACAAAACTTCTGTCTACCGCAAAGGACATCCTACCTTCATTTCACAACCGGGTCACACAGACATCCACCAGTACTTCGGGCTGATTCAGTGCAAAGTCCTGCCTCCACGTGACCTCTACCATCCCGTCCTGCCTTACAGCCATGACAGCAAACTGCTCTTTCCACTCTGTGCCAGTTGTGTGGAAGACGAAATGCCCAAACGCCCCTGGGAGAGGACGGCCGAATGCAACCACACCGACGAGCAACGCGTCCTGACTGGGACATGGTGCAGCCCGGAGTTGTCTAAAGCGGTGGACTTGGGGTACGAAGTCCAGTACATCTACGAAGTCTGGCATTTTCAAGAAACCTGTCAAGGACTGTTCCGAGACTACGTCAACACTTGGTTGAAAATCAAGCAAGAAGCCAGTGGGTGGCCCGCCGGGGTAGACACAGAGGACCAAAAACAAGCATACATCCAGAATTACTTCCAGCATGAAGGCATCCAGCTGGAGTACGACAAGATTGAAAAGAATCCTGGGTTATGTACCCTTGCTAAAATGATGCTCAATTCCATGTGGGGCAAGTTTGGACAACGGCTCATCAAGACCCGAGTCCAAGAATTTGATGACCCCCAAGCCTTTCATCGGTTTTTGGATACCGATACCTTGGATGTACGTCATGTCTCCATCATGAATGACCAAATGGTGGAAGTACCCTTGCTAAAATGATGCTCAATTCCATGTGGGGCAAGTTTGGACAACGGCTCAACAAGACCCGAGTCCAAGAATTTGATGACCCCCAAGCCTTTCATCGGTTTTTGGATACCGATACCTTGGATGTACGTCATGTCTCCATCATGAATGACCAAATGGTGGAAGTACTCTACCAGTACCAAAAGGAAGACATCCCCGTCTCACCCAACCTGAATATCTTCGTCGCTTGTTTTCACATAATGGTGAGTCTACAATCTTAAATTTATAAAGTCTGTCATTTGTATACACAATATGGTTTAGCAATTTGTACTGAAAAGCTCTTAACTTTGTATCCAAAGTAACACTAAACGCTAGAAAATAGATTTTCTTCCAATCGACGGAGAGATTTGGATACTCTTTTTTATATTTGTTTTGGGCAGTAGGAGGAATAACTTTACGAGAAAGAAACTCTTCATAAACAATTTTGGAGGAAATGCTATAAATATCCAACATTTCCCCCTTTATTGGCACTTCAAAAGAATTTGCAGGGCAGAGATATGTCTCACAGTATATACTCTCTCTTGGAATGGCACTGACTACTCCCATCAAAAGGAAGTATTGTCCAGGGGATAGTTTTGACCTGAGAATTTTATCAATTTCCAGAAACGTATTGTCTTTAGAGACTAAATCTCCGATTTTGCTAATCCCACAGTTTATGTGAAAAAAGGCATAACGATTTACCTTCACATAGAATGTTTTTATTATTCCACAAATATTGGTTCATAACATCCTCGTACGAACACACTTATTTACTTGAAAGAGTTGACCACGCAGCAAGACAATCTTTGTAAAACTCGGGTAAAAATATGGGCAATTTTTGGCAATCAAAATGACACTGCAAAATGAACTTTCCCCCTAATTTTTTCAAATAGCGGTTTAAGAAAATCTTCCAGGGACTAACATAGTCCTCAATATACTTCTTCAAGCACATCGTTCTTTGCGCTAGAACCATAGATTCTATATCCAGCATCTGTAGCCCTCCATTTTCAATGTCATTAATCAAGGCTAACCGTTTAACCTTATCCTTTCCTTTCCAAATAAAGCTGTAAAGTTCTTTATTGACTGCCTGTATGAGATCTTTAGAGACATGAATAAGCGAAGCTTTCGACATAAATTTCGGAATAGCAAAAGATTTAACGATTTGTATTTTTCCTATAAGTGTGAGTCCCCACCATTTCCACATGCCTAATGTTTTTTTAATAGACTTAATGATTGCTTCGAAGTTAGCCTTTTTCCTAGAAAGCTCATCATAGTCAAAGTGTACGCCTAAAATCTTAATTGAGTGTTTAAATTCATAGGAAAGCGATTTAGATAAATTTTGGACCCCGTAAGCAAAAAAATTCTGTTTTTTCCTCATTTAATTTTAAACCTGAGAATCTCGAAAACAAATCTAAATTAACAATCAGGTTCTCATATATATGAAGACTTATTTCTCAAAAAGCATGTCATGTCATCGGCGAAAAGAGAGATTTTCACAACTTCGTCCTCAATTTTGATCCCTTGAATCTTATCATTCTGTCGAATACTACAAGCTAGAACTTCTAAACTAAGAATAAACAAGAGAGGGGATAAGGGATCCCCTTGTCTCACACCACGGTCAACATTAAAGTAACTTGTCGCAAAACCATTATTTATTACGCAACTAGACACATTCGAGTAAAAGGTGCGAATCCACTGAATAAAAGATGGTCCGAAATTGAAAGTGCGAAGGACCTTTAATAAGAATCTATGGTCCAAAGAGTCAAACGCTTTTTCAAAATCAATTGTTACAAGGATACCCGACTGATCACTACATTTTGTATATTCTAATACATCATCAATTGTCCTGATGGCGTCAAATATTGATCTACCTTTCACATAAGCGTTTTGGTTGTAATGAATCAAGTCAGGTAGTATATTCTCTAATCGTTTAGCTAGCGCCTTGGAGGCAATTTTGGTGTCCACATTAATTAAGGAAATCGGTCTCCAATTTTTGATCAGCCTTTTATCTTTTCCTTTCTTTTCTAATAAAGTGATCACCGCTTGTTTTTGAGAGTTAGATAACTCTCCGTGATTATGTGCATAATTGAGACAAGCTACTAAATGTTTTCCAAGAATAGGCCAAAAGGCTAAGTAAAATTCCGCTGTAAGGCCGTCGTTGCCAGGTGTTTTGTTCTTTTGAAAACCATTCAAAATGTAGAAACATTCACCGATAGTCAATTTTTCCTCACACTTCTCTTTCTGTATTTCAGACAGTGTGGGTACGGATACGCTGTTAAGGAATGCGTCTAATGAGGCTTCACTTTCTTTAGTGGAGTTCACTTGGTAAAGATTTGAATAGAAACTTCTAAGTTCGTCCATTATTTCTTTGGGGTTCGTTGTCAGAGATTGATCCTCCTTAAGAATCTTTCGGATTGTGCTCTTTTTACCCCTAGAGCTCTCCAAGTTCAAAAAATACTGGTTGCTTTTCTCTCCCTTCTCATACCATCTGGCCCTTGATCGGATTATAGCGCCTTGTGCAATGTATTCATATTGAAGGTCATACTCGGTTTTCAAAATCTCTAGCCTATTCAGATTATCCGTTGATGGATCCTGATCACATAGCTCTTGAAGGATTGTCAATTTTTCCTCTAAAGTTGTCAATTTCGCCTTTCTTTCCCTCGCTTTGCGTTTACTGTATGAAATTGTCTCCTGTCTAATTTTGTATTTAATAAGGTCCCAAAGCAATCTGGGATCTTGTATATCCCTAAATTCTTCAACCCAAACCTGGTAGTTATCGTTTATTAGAGCTACATAATCATTGTCATCTAATAAACTTGCACTGAACTTCCAGAAGGAAGGACCGTGTGATTTTTCTTCTATTCCATTAATTGACAACAGAATTGCTGAGTGATCAGACTTTATGGAAGGAATAATGCTTACCTGCTCAATCTCCTCTTGCAAGGCATTGTCGGTTAACCAAAAATCAAGCCTCCTTTGGATCATGGGAGTTTTCTGTGTCCAAGTAAAACGTCTTATTCCTGGGTTCCTAAGTCGCCAAATATCTACTAGATCGTACAGTAAGCAAATATTCTCAATCTGCTTAACTGATTCCTTTAATTTTGGTTTGCCTCCCCAACCATCAAGGTCGGGGTCTAAAATAACATTGAAATCTCCCCGAATTATTATTCTACAGTCGTCATCTATATCAATGTTATCCAATTCCTCCTTGATTTTGTCGAAAAAGTAAGTTTGCTCCCTCGCTTTGTTTGGAGCTAGATGTTTACCAACAAAAACTTTTGATCTTGCACCAGCGCCTCGAGAAAAATAAAACGACATTCTTTGTCCTGCCGCATGGACTTGATTTGGAGTTCCAAACTATTTTTAATTAAGACAAACACACCTCTGCTATGTACGGAACCATGCGAGAAATACATCTCACCCTTCCACTGCTTTTTCCAAACATTTTCGACTTCTTTAGTACTATAGGTTTCCTGAATAAAGCAAATGTCGACTTGTTGTCTCATTACCCATCCAAATACTGCTTTCCGTTTTTCAAAAGAACGAATCCCACGAGCATTTAAAGATAATAGTTTAAATGCAAAGTTACTTGCTGCCATGATTTTACCACAACTGTTGGAATTTGTAAAAGGCCACGAGTGGAATAACAAAAAACGTTACCTGAATCCATTTGCACACAAGAGTTGTGATGAAAAGTATTACGTAAAGCAGGCGTTTGTTTGCAAAAAAATTAACACTCTCCCTTATTACACTTGCAATTAACACCCTACAAGACACTAACGAATAACGAAAACGACAGAACATAAAAGGTGACCAGAAACACTGTTGTGCCACCGTAGAATTGATTGAAACAAAAAACAACAAAAACATAAACACAAACTAAATACGAAAACTAAGCGGAGAGGGAAAAGATGATTAGTATGTGTAATCAAATGGTGACGAGTGAAATTAGGAAATAATTTCACGCGCGTTTTGTCAAAATTTAATAATTTCCCGAGCCTTTAGGCGAGGGAAATTATTAAAATTTTGACAAAACGCAAGTGAAATTATTTCCTAATTTCACGAGTATACCATTTGATTACCTATTAATATCATGGGTGACAAATTACACTCACAATCGTGGGGTTTTGACTTGTTTATCGCATCGAGAACTCCTTGAGCTTTGAAACGGTTTAACGGCTAAAGATCACATTTTTCTGAGTGAAATTATGAAAAAATCTTGTGACAAGTTTTTACCACGCTTTGACGATTTCGTGTTTTTTGTAACCGACAGCAAAATACACCAGACTCTGAATTTTTACTTGAAAAGTACCAAAGCAAATCGCTTGGCAAAGGTTATCGGCGTTTTATCCGGCAAATTCACTGAATCGTGCACTACGTTGCTCCATCGAGCAAGGCTCAGAAGGCTTCACAAATACATTCAAAATACGCACAGCAAACTTGTTTTAACGAAAGTAAACTTCGGAAGCAAATTTGTATTTAAAAACTGACCTTTATTCCATTCGAAGAAGTGCCCAAATCCACTGAATTACTTCTCTGAGTTCGCGGTCAATCAATCGATCGCTGCAACTGACTCGCCGTTCAAAAATTTTCGCTGTCAAACTATCAAAAATAATCTCTTCTTTTTAACTCGCAGGCGATTTCTGAGAAGTTCAGTCAATTAAAAGTCAAACTTTACAGATTACCAATTGTGTCCTCAATGAATATTTCCAGAATTGCTGTAGTTCTGCACAAAACATCTTCATCATTAACCTCAACGCCATCTTGGCGCTGAGCTATAGACCCGTTGCCATGGCAATTTTGTAATTTCACATGTGAAATTATAAATTAACGCTGAAATTTCGCGCCAAAATTAAGGAGTAATTTGTCACCCATGATATTACGATGGTTATTTGTTCCCCATAACTTCGTCTATTGAAATTATAATAAGAAAAAAAGCAAAGCCTTCTACGACCGAGGCAAGTTTATCTAGTTACAAATTCGCGTGCAATGTCATGTTCAAGCTGTGCCAAGATGTAGGCATCAACAATCCAAGCAATAAAGTAAACGGCAATAATTAAAGTTGGTTCAAGTGTCCATCGATATACAATTTATCCGCTTCAGCGCGGCTGAAAAACGCGATCTTACCCGCTTTTCTTGCATCGACCAGCTTCTTCGACTGGAGCTTCCTTTGGGTTACTATTTCTTTTGGCAGGTCTGCAGCGATCCTGTACCCGGAATCCTTCAACGACTTTGCTTTTGAAAAAACTGCTTCTCTGTCGCTATATCTAAGAAACCGAGCGATAATTGCTCTAGGGCTTCCATTATCATGAGTCTTTCCGATCCTGTGGACCCGCTGAAATTCGATACCTTCTGTTTGGACTCCACATTGCTGTTCCAGAAAAGAATTAAGCACCATGCGACAGTCTCCGCCTTCTTCGTCCTCGCTAATGCCGTAGAAACGCAAATTTTCTCGCCTTTGATACACTTCAGCATACAACAGTTTGTTTTCCAACTCTTTGTACCTGTTCTCACAGAATTCGCTCGCTTTTTCTCGGGCCGCTGTCGCTTCGTTGACTTGCGTATCGAATTCCTGGAGGCCATCTTGCAGCTCTTGTACGGCGGTCCTCGTGGTCGATTGATCATTTTCTAGCTTTTCCACTCTACCTTCTAATATGTTGAATTTACTCTTCAGGTTGGACACCGTGGTGTTAATCTCCTCAAGTTTAATGTCCATGGTCTCTAGTCTTTTCAGAATTAGATCTAATTTCGACTAGAAGGCATCCAACGACATTTCGAAGACCTCAGTAGAGCGCTCGGGCGAGGAACTTGCGCGACTTGTTGCTAGCTATTCTTAAAACTGAAAAACTTGAATGAAACTAGTATTAAAATCCAAGTCACAGTGGTGATCAAGGAATTAGAGGATGGATGAAGTAAAATCTTAACAAGATACTAAACGTTATTTCGGGGTTATTCATAGCTCAAAGTATAAAGCGTATGTTGAGCAAATTTGCATAGTTGACAGCTGTAATTTCAGCCTTATAAGGAATGTAACGCAACACTTAAAACATCTCGAACCGACCGAAACAGTACCGAAAGATTAACAACAACAGAAATGTGACAAAGCATTCTAACAGAGACCTGTTGGATCTACTGGAAAGCGAGCTGAATTTGAACATTTTCGAACTGTTCGAAGGCAAAGCAAACGAAATTTATTCGGCTGTTGGTCGAGACTCAAAATAAACACGTGAGCTAAAAACAACTCTGTACCGTGGGAAAGTTACAAATGTAAACATACTTTGGTCGATTTGTGAGGCAAAAGACGAAAATTATTATAGCCGACTTGATTACAAAGCAAGCAACTTCAATTAACAGGGGAAATAAATATAGTTGCAAAACTATTTCAGTCGTGTTTATAAACGCTAGTTCAAACCGATTTCGAACGAAAATATTGTGGATACAAGAAACGCCGTTTGATGGCAGACTCCTGTTTTGACAATACAATGTACTGAGAACGTAAGTCGTTGACTGAAACGTCTGAAACCTTACAAATTAAACAAAGTAAAGCGAGTCGCGTGTCACGCAAATCACGCAGAGCGTCAAAACGGCACCCTTTAAACAGTTGACCGTTAATGAGCACTGAAAAGTATTGGATATTCGCCGGTAGAAGTAAGAAATTAAAAGGTTCAACGTTAACTGCAACTTGCATTTATTTCTGAAGTAAAATTGTTAACTTTCCACTGATCTTTGCCTAAATTATGTATGCAATATTTTTCGACGGTGAGTTTAAGTTTAAGTTTACTTGTTTTTGTCTGTGTTCTTTGAAGAACCGTGAAACAAAGAGCTTTCTTCGGTTTTTTTGACTCCGCGTAGTCACGCTGCTGGATCATTACCAGGTTTTATAGTGGATAACCACAAGATCTTTTTGGTGGTGGTGGGGGGGGGGGGCTGAGGGGTTAGGGTGGGACTTACCGTAGGTGTAAAGTCCCATAGGTTGTCAGGATAAATTTCACCATATTGTGAAAAAAATAAGTCATTGGCTCTGCACGCATTGCGTGCCTATGTTTACTTAAGTAAACAAAAAGGAACTCATCTCCAAAATATATACTACAACAAGAAACACTGTTGTTTGGGCTTGCTCTGTTTGCTGGAAATGGTGTTTGACAATGAATTAACAAACTCAAATTTCTTTTTGGATAAACTTTGGCTATGTGGCTGGCCACATGGCCGCTTTAATAATCGTTTCAATTCAATATCAATTACAGACAAATGAAAGTAAGCCCTACCCAGCAAAGGTGAGGGCAAAAATCCGCCAAAGCTCACTTGGGTAAAGTGAAGCAGCCCCGCCGAAGTCCTAACAATAGTGCGCGGAAATCACATACTTACGCTAGCGGGTACGAATAAGACAAATAGAAAGAAAACTGTTGCCCCTGTGAACTATTCTATGTTATATAAAGGAAAATGACAAGAGCACCTAAACAGTGGCCCCTGCACACCACTGAAAAGATCATACTAGAAGTGTCGTGGCAAGTTATACGAAAACATTGTAAGTGTATGCTAGTAGTAGCCAATGAATACTATTCATACTAAACCGAAAATGGCAACCCAGCATAACAATAGTGGCCCCTGTACACTATTGATAAGACAGTGCTAATAAAACTGTATGATGTATTACTAAATGAAGACAATATAAAAAAAGAACTAACATGGGTGTGGCCTATTTTTATGTCAACAGTGGCCCCTGCACACTATTGAAGAAGAGCACCCTAAACATTCTCCTGACATAATCTCAATAGTGGCCCCTGCACACTATTGAAAAGATCATACTAGAAGTGGTATGCAAAATTATATAAACAACTGCTAGTAATAGCAATGAACATTATTCATACCGAAACGAAAATGGCAACCCAGCCTAACAATAGTGACCCCTGCACACTATTGATCCAAATAGTGCAAATAAAACTGTAGGATGGATTAATAAATGAAGACAATATAAAACAATACCTAACATGGGTGTGGCCTATTTTTATTCAACAGTGGCCCCTGCACACTATTGAGGAAAAAGGCCAAGGACATAGCAGTTACCCCTGCAAACTGCTGCACAACCACCGCCTATGTCACTCCAGCCCACAGCCAAATTGCTCTTATAAAGCTTACAACTGGTGGAATGTTGAGCCGTGTGAAAAGCTAGAAAGGCGAATATACCTTTTAAAGGCATCCGACTTCCACCTCCCAAGTAGGCGGATTTGAGAATCAGAATAACCACATGCAGCAGCATGTGAGGCTGCACCTATCCTAAAACTATGACCTTTATATTTGGTGGAATCTAGCCCGCAATGTGTTATTACCGTTGCCAACCACTCATCAAATTCCCATTTAGGTGTTGAAATAGGGGCCCTGGCACTGAGCCACGCAATGAAAGATATCTCATGAGGTTCTCAACAGGGCAAACACCTGGCTGGCGGGGAATGGTTATGGAAACTGGGGGCTGGTTATAATGGTTCTTAAATTGATGAAAGGTGAGCTTCAATTAAGCTATAAAGCCAGGCGCATTAGAGAGCTTGGTAACCTGACTAAGCTGTATGACATCGGAGGCCTGCTTGGAGGCAGTTATCTCGTCAATGCGCATAAATGCGTAAAAAGCAGTGGTACACATTGCTCTGAACATACATGCAATATATTCACAGTCTAGAACAAGTGCACAATTAGTACACATTCGTTCTAAGATGGAAACTGTGATAGGAAGGCGTGTAACAAGCCTTGCACCAACTTTCCCATACCCCTTCAGCATTTCCATAATAAAAAATACTTTTGATGGATCAGCAACACCAGCCAGCCTGTGTATATATCCAAGGGCACAAACATAGGTATACACAGTGGATGAGGCATAATTATGTTGGTACAAATAAGCAATGAAAATGGCCAAATTTGAGGGTGGCAAAGGTAAAGGACAGGCAGACTGACCAAAAACATCTAGTGAGAAGGTATTGTATAGCTTCCAAGCCCGCCTATAAGTAGGGAGAGAAGATGGCTGTAGGCTGGAGCTCAAAAAATTGGTTACCACATGTGCCAATGCTCTGGTTGAAGGCTTGTCGGGATAGGTACCGGAGAGAGCTGCATTTGTGCTGGAGCGAGGCATTGAAATCTCTGAATCTGTAAACGGGACAAAGAGTCTCCAAGTCATTCTTAATGCCAGGCACATGTCGTGCACGGAATAATATGTTATTTTGTAAGCACACAAGCACCAGTCTTCGCACGAACGACATGAGGAACTTATCCCGGCAACTTATTGATAACATGGACCAAGGCCTCATTGTCTGTGAAGAATGTGATACGCTGATTACGCATCAAATGGCCCCAGATGATAACACTTAGGACAATGGGGTAAAATTCTAACAAAGCTATATTGAAAGACTTCCAAGAGTCAGGCCAAGGTCCATAAAACCATTGGTCTCTGAAAACAGCCCCATAGCCAAACGAACCAGAAGCATCAGTATAGAGCTGGAGACTCGAATTAGTGATCCAATTCTGATTTAAGAAAAAATGAACCATAAAAGTTTGATAAGAAAGATAACCATGTTTGCATATCCGACGTAACTGTCCGATTCAATCTAATAAAATGTTGTGGACGTGTTATCCCAATAGTCAAGTCCATGAGACGACGCAGGAATGCACGTCCAGGAAGGACCACTGAACAGGCAAAATTCAGCAACCCTATGAGAGACTAATTCCCGCAGGGTGACCTTCTTGCGTTTTAAATAATCGGATAGCAGTGAGGTACAGTGCAGTACCTTGTCACACGGTAATCGCGCTTCAGAATGCCTAAGTAGGAGCAGAGTTCCAGAAAAAGGGCTAGCTCTCTACAACACTGCTCATGGGATCCAGAAATAATCAAGAAATCATCTAAGAGATGTAGCATGTAAGATATCCCTAACTTAGTCTGGGCAATCCACTGAACAGCTGTACTGAGGGCCTCAAACGTCTTACAGGAACTTGCCAGGCCCATAGCCAAGCATCGGTCATAATAGTAATTACCCCGCCAATAGATACTAAGTCGATTGTAGTCTGCCGGCCGAATAGGAATAATACGGAAAGCACTCTTTATATCAGTTTTTGCTAAAAACTGTCAAATCCAGACCTCAAAATCAGCCCAACAGCATCATCGATACCAGAGTAAGTAACACTGGAGTCTTCAACAGGGATCCCATCATTGACAGAAGCCCCATAGGGGTATGATAAATGCTGTATGCAACGAAATTCACCAGGTGTCTTCTTCGGTATCACCCCAATAGGTGATACCCGAAAATTTTGAAATGGAGGGTGAGTAAAGGGGCCAGCAACTCGCTGTGCCAACACCTCCCTTGCTAAATAGCGATCAACCACACCAGGGTGCTGTTGAGCTGATAACAAATTAGAGGCAGCGGTTGAAGAGGACGGGCCTTGGAAAGGAATAGGGAAACCAAAGCAAAAACCATTAATCAAATATTCAGCTGCAGAATTGGAATACCCAGACAGAAGAGGAGCTAACCTATTTATTTTGACTGGAGTTGGTAATGCGAGGCTTAGTTTGGCTGGGGGGCTTGGATCCTGGGGCACGAAAATTACACTTAGAGCTCGGATGATTTTGATGACATTTATGGCATTCATGTTTAAATGAACAACCCGCACAGCTACCACCCCTGTGATATTTGCGACAATAGCCAATGGGCACATAAGTGCTACCCCGAGAGGAGCGAGATGCATTAGGAGGCACATTATTTGTGCGCGAAAACTGCTGAGATCTTATCCAAAGCTCAAAGTGAATATTGCCCCAAGGAAAATCCGCTGGCTTTTGCTGCCTCAAATATCGGAAATTGATGTCATAATAAATCCGATTTGCCCCTTTGTTTGCCAAGTCTCTCACCACCTCTCCATACTTCGTTAGAGCTGGAGCTTCTGCAGGAAATTTAGCTGTATATATTCCATTAAATATCTGGAAAGCAGAAGTCCAGGCTTCAATAGTGCTAATGTTTTTGGCCTTCTGAAGTGGTTCAAGACACAATGTAGGCTGACCAGGGGAGTCCTTAGAGGTGTTAATTGAAATGATAAATTCATTGGCCCAGATTTTGGCTTTCAATTTTGTTGTCACCCTGGCATCAATTGGCAAAGACATGGAGGTAAATATTTCACCAGGCCTGTCATGTGGTTGAGCTAGAGCCACCCCAGTTAAAGGCTAACCTGAAAGAGAACGTATAACGGAAGCCACAGACCACTGTACAGTGGCATCTGCCCCAAGTGTAACACTAGGTGAGGTGTTGACAAGAGTATCCTGGACCGGTGTTTCCATCAGTGTGGACGCCGAGGCAGACTGCTCAGACACCATAAAGGGGGTCA
Source organism: Siderastrea radians (assembly GCA_964017195.1). Taxonomy (NCBI): domain Eukaryota; kingdom Metazoa; phylum Cnidaria; class Anthozoa; order Scleractinia; family Rhizangiidae; genus Siderastrea; species Siderastrea radians. The sequence continues at coordinate 66,090,834 of OZ024888.1, read as the reverse complement.
AAGACTGGATAACTGCTTGCAATACTGCTCTGGCAATGCCCTGGACCATGGTTGAATTGGGAGTGACTAGGGATGTTGATGTCGATGGCGGCGTGGATGTTGTTGTTGCTGTTGATGTGGATCTGGATGTCGATGTTGAAGCCACGGGTCCCGCGCGCGCACGTCTGACGCGTGGAGCTAATGGGCCCGAACTACGTGCCACCTTTTTGGAACGTGAGGGACGAGGCATTCTTCTATGGGGAAACAAAATAAAGACAAAACAAAACAGGCAGCAGGCAAAGCAAGGCCAAAACAGAACATAATCTCCGGGAGTGGCCTTAACAGCCAAGATAAAAACAATACAGCACATGACAACACACACAAACAACATATAAACAGCAGGGTAGCATGGTAGACAATACAACACAGTGTAGCCGCAGAGTGCTCCCTATTATACTGTAAAAATATACTGCGCCAATACAAGCCAGTGACATTATGCCTGAAAGGTGCTATAGAATTATCATCATAGCCCCCAAAATAGGCAGAACAACAGTAAATGTAGGACCAAAATGTCCTCAAGGTATAGGATCAAATTCCTAACATAAAGTTTAAAGTATGATGTCAGTGAATGCCATGGAATGATCATCACAGCTGATACTGACAAAAATAAACATTGCCACACAATGTGGCGAGATGAAATTATTATGGTGGGATTATCTACCCAGCCTAATGGTGGTACAGATACCAAATTATGAATGAATCGAGGACATAAATGTGCCAAATAATTTGTAACAAGTTCAACAAAAAGTAAATTCATTGTTGGTGAGCCATCGCCAGTACAGGGCCCAACCAACATAAAAATTCAACAAATACAAATGCTTAACACAATAGAATGATGGGCTGATTCACACTATCAGAGTTAAGAGTGAATGTCCGTAAAAATCAAAGAAAATTTAGAAAATCGCGGCCACGGCCAAAAAATCAATTTGTCTCATTCTTTGTCTACAGGAACCTTAATGTATGTAAGAAAGTGAAATGGCGTTAACTTCTTGAAATATTCTGTTTACCAGGAATAAACGGTTAAAAACTGAACCGACCTATAAAATTCAAATTTCAGTTTACGTGACCTCGAAATGTTGCACTTTTCAGGTAGTTCCTACGCTCATTAAAACGTAACAGCCAGACTTCCCTTACTATAAATAAACATATTGGGCCTTCTTCATTCTAGATATAGTGATATTTTTTGTCTCACGTTGTTTTCGTAAGAGCAAGGCATGGATTGCGAAGCGACATTTGAGAAATGTAAAAAACACCAAAAACATGGACCAAAGTAGCTCCACGAAAATGCATGTGGTAGTGCATTAAAATCTTCCAGTCTTTATCCAGGGATACTTTAAAGATGGTTCTTCATTATGGTTGTTTTAATTTTCTGGGACCTTCTAATATTGCAATGCAAACACAAAGTGAATTTCTGATAAATTACAAATGGCGTCATGTTCAAATACAACAAAGCGCTCAGTATGTGTTCAACAAGAAAAATGTTTGGTACGAATACGGCAACTTGCCTCGTAAAAATCAACGTAAACTTTTCAAACGTTCCTTGTTACATTGTTTTGCTTATACTCTTTCAAGTAAATTTAAGGTATCTACAAATAACGTACCGTAACTTCCTTTGCGAGTCTTCACAGACAGTATTATTTCCAATCAGTTTAGGACCTGTCGGCACTTTAACTGCTTCCTTCGAAACGTCCCTAAAAATACATCTCAAATGTATTATGGAATGCTTTTGGGAAAATTTTTAAACTTTGTTTTTTGGTTGAAACGAGCGACGATAAACCGAAACTCCACAAAAGGTGCGAGCCGGATAGATTGAAGATCAACACATTGGTATGTCACGCAACGCCTGATCGTACATTCGTGACGGATTTTGCCTATCCGGTTTCTGGTGACCAGATGATTCGCATTCGCTTTTTCTGCAAAAATGAAGTAAAGTAAACATAACTTCCTTGTACATAAGGCTAGAACAAAAGAAAGTTATTTCATGAGACGCGAACAGACTATGAGTATGAGGTGGTTCGCTCGTTAGAGAAGGGGTGGGGGGGGAGAGGTGAGGCTGTCAATGTCTTTCACACTAGCTGCAATGTTTTCAAGCTTGCTGACTTGCTGAACGTGTAGGCGCAGGATTTATTGAATCCACAGACCGGTTCATGGCGAAACAACGGGGAACGCCAAACATTCAGGCATTGTTGGAACGGGTTTCCGTAGTTGAATTTCCACGGCCTTATTACAATAAGTAGTAGGCTATGCGCAGTGGTAAGCCTCGGCTTAAGCTGTAGAGTCGGTATCATCATTATCACACTCTTTTCCTGCTTTTTCCACTCAGCGTTTTCTTAGCTGGCAGACGACCAAGGAAGCCTGTGATCTGTCGTGCACTGAGACCTTGTCGGGTTGAAATCGACGGGCCCCGATTGGTCCCTCACTGACGTCGTAAGGATTACATTTATGTCCAGTTTCCCCTCTTTTTTGAAACTGCTCCGTTAGATTTTTTCTGCTTGCCAGTGAATTACGTCTCCTTTCTGATAGTCTTCGAGGCCCAACCCTTTGTAGGCGGCGGTTATCCATCACCAGTCTGCAGGTTACTCTGAAGAGTACGAATTCATTCGTAAACCTCCGTCAACTTACAAACGTACAATCTCGTTGCTTTATCATACAGAGTTTCCTCTTACAGTGCTATTTTATTTCTTATTGTATCGCGGTATGCCTACAGGTAGGTAAAATGGCCGTACGCTGTCACGCTTCGTTCTTCAGAGCAGGGAAGAGCACGCCCTCCTCCCTGTCATTAAAATTGCCTCCAGGCAGGTTTTCTGAAGAAAAGAGCAGAGAGGCTTTCTTAAAGTGTCTGTGCCTGACAGCTCTAAAAGTTCGCCCACTTGTTATACGCTGGAATGGAGGAACTAGAACTTAAATTGGTGATTGTATAGCTCCTTCGAACTTGGCCCATGGAATAAGACTGTCAGATCCCAATGCTCACTCTCGAGCTAGCAAGTTTGTCCTAAGCTAGCAAGGAACTCCTGTCCTAAAAAGGAGATAGACTTTCGAACAGAAGCCCAACATGCAGCCAGACTTCTGTTTAGTGTTCTCTTGTTCCTAGACTCGAAGTTGGTCTAACAACAATATTGCTGATATTGTTGAACAATACGCTCTGATGTTCTTGTTCTAGCTGTAACGTTTGGAATTCTTATTGTCTCACATGTTGGCATTTTCAGGAACTATTCGCTAAAAAGGACATCCTAAAAATACGTGGGGACTCGTAATAAATGAAGTCAGGTCTTTGCGGGCTTAATTCGCATTCTTCTGGTCTCATTACGAGGTATGGGAGCAGCCCTCCCATGAAACAAGGTATGGAGTCGCGCGATATTGTAGCGATAGCTGGTGATCGTTGGGAAGAATTGTCGTAACTCATTGAGAGACAAATTGTCTGCTTTAAAAGACAGTATTTGCCGTTGAGTATTCCAGTGTTGCGCGTTCAAGTAGCTTTGCGCACATGCCTCAAGAAATTTCACTTCTGTTTCGCTTCTACTACTGAGGTTGTTTTAGACAGAATGCATATGCAGGAGGATGACTAAGGGCTCCGTCCAAACAAAACATCGGCTTCGACTAAATGTGGCCTGGTTATACTGTTATACTGCAAAAAACAAGTTCCTCGCAAATCTGAAACCACACAAGTATATTTATTTACGTTGCACAAAGGGGATTTGTACGTTAAGTTCACAGACAGGGAACAGTATAATATCCACTAACTAGCCTGCCCGCATCTTTGACGCAACGTAGGAAAGAAATTTGAGTCGTGTGTTCGCAGGTTATCCTCTAACTTTTCCGTCCTGAAAAAGATCCTCTTATACACCTCACACGTACCATCCTGTTGTCTTCTCAACATCGTGTTTTTAGGGTTTTTAGCCTTCGTAGCAAGTGTTTCCGTAGGGTTTTCCACAGGTTGGAAGCATTTTTTGCTTTTTTTTACCGCGTAAAAATTGGGGCGGGTGCACTTTTTTCGCGCTCGCCCCAATTTTCACTGGGAAATGCTTGCTATGCAGGCTATGTTTTTTTCGGCCATTTTTTGTTTCAGTATCATGATCAAGTTGTAAAAATAGATCCCAGATTATATTCAGAAATACCAAATGCAAAAACTCAGTACTAACGGACGACCGCTGAGCTAGTCTCCTGTTTCTTACAGTTTTTAGTTTTTACAGAATTGCATTATTATTATTATTATTATTATAAATGATTGTCAAAATGACTAGTCATTTTGACAATCATTTATATTTTTATAATTTTGACTGATCACGATCTTTTTGATCCAACGTTAAGCCAGGTTGATCGTACACGGTTTTTGCAGTGGTTTTATACCTTAACTTCGTATTATTATTATATTTAATAAGTAATTTTCTTTTTAGCGGGGAGGTGGGTGGGGAGTTGGAAGCAAGGGATAGAAGACGAGAAGGAGTGGGGTCGATAAAAAAAAAAGCAGAATGGGAAGGATTTATCCTGAAAATTCGAAAAGCTAGGACAATAAAACTATAATCAATTACAAGAAACAACCGGGATAAGTTGATGTTTTGTTAGTTCATACAGCTTCCTGGAAGTTAGCAAGTTAATCTCCCTTTCCGCTTGTGGTACCTGCTTTCTTTGGTCCGAAATTTTCTGAGGAACACAACATAATTTCTCGCTCACCCCCATCCTATCCCAAGACTTGATCAATAAGACGGACAAATGGCAATTTCCGAAAAATGCTTTGGACTCTGAAAAATTCCACATCTCGCTTAAATCAAACCAGCTTCCTTTTCAACCCTGGAGAACTTCAAAAACGTCTTGTGGCTACTAATGTCTTTTTCGCAGGATGATATTGGTATGTCCGCAGATGAACAATTTTTGTCGCCAGTTACGCCATCCCCACGGACGCAATTTTTTTTTCAACAACTCCAAAAAAAAACAAAAAACAAATAGAAAGCTTCTGAGTTAGTTTCTCTCTCCATTTCCTCTGTTATTTCCAAGTTTATGCTTTGTACACATCTCAAAGTGACTTCATGTAAATTAGCCCTTTACCGACTGACCCTCCCACATTTACAAGAGAGAGGGCGATGGGAAACAAAATATTTCATGGGGATGGCCTTATCTGCGCCGCAAACACCACCTGCAAAGACGAAGAATGAGCAAAACATTCTCTATCGAAGTTGGGACCCTTTTGTGATTAATAGTTTTTGCCACTAATATTTTAAACAAAACGAAGAGGTTCTTAGCTTTCTTACTTGGGTAACAATGAGTGTTTCCCATCAGTAAACAAATGTGCGTGTTTCATTTGTTTTTTCAATAGTCGAGACTTACAAATAATAATTTTGCACGCGTTTTTCTTGTTTACCGTTTGCTTTGCTCTCGCATTAGGGACGGACCATTAGAAAAGTTATGGGGGGGGAGAACAAAAACAAATTATGCAAGGGAACGTTATGAGAAAAAAAAATCATACACAGCGAGTAGCCCAGAAAGGAAGTTCTTGAATACGGAAAAAATATCCCTGCAAGGGAAATGTCAACGAAAAAAAATGGGGAACTCGAAAATTCCCTACCCCCACCTCACTTTTCTCAGTTATGGTACGTCTCTTTTAGTAAGTTCGATTTACGTATAACTGCATGTTACGTGACACGTCTATTTGGAGTAGTCACGCGGGAAAGAATTGGAACAGTTGGTATTGTTTCTTGACTTATTTGAGTCCAAACCAGAATGATAGTGGACCGTAAAAAGTCCATAATGAGAACTTTTAAAGTAAAAAGTGCTTGTGGAGAAAATCAACTAGGGATGTTTACAAGACTTGGCTTTACGTGTTATCGACAACTGACAGCCGTCAAGCTGGTAAGTCTCATAAACTGAGTCAGTGATCGAATTCAAGACATCGGCAAAACGGTTTGATCTAAAGGTCATTTTATCGCTGTGACCCCCGGTGAAAGTAGTTTGGTTTCGTGCAGTGCGGCATAATTCAGTTACATGTAACGGAGCTTGCGTGTATAAAACAAGATTCAATCATGACTATGTTAATTCGGTCGTCGCGTGTAATCGGTCGATTTTAGCTGTTTTAGTTGTACACATTTAAGCTTTATTTAACAGGAGGGATGCAAAACAATATTATTTACTTGATTCACCTAATTTGAGTAATTTTAATCAGATATTAGATGTTACTGAACGGAAGATTTCCGTGTTTATCGCATGCCGCACTTTTAATGTTATTGAATTGCGTTATGGTGTCACTTGTGTTTTGCCAAAATTCAGTTGGCGTTCGCATTCATAAATGAGAAGGTCCCAGAAATACAAAACCATAACTTTTTAGAACTATGTTTCAAGACTCTAAGTCTACAATATTAGACATTTTGATGCACTACCACATACATTTCTGCGAAGCTGTTTCAGGCATGCTTTGGCGTGTAATCGAACGGCTGAAAATATAACTTCAAACTTTGTGCTTTTTTTCTTCAGGAAGACCCTGAGACGAAAAGGAACACCATATCCCAATTAAATAAGACCCAGTGTGTACATTTGTAGCTGTAGAAGTCTGGCTGTTGTATTTTATTTCGAACGGGAATCTTGCAAAAAGTGCAAAATTTTGGGCTCGCGCACCGCCAAATTCGATCAGATGATTTTTAACCGTTAATATTGTTCAAAATGGATATTTCAAAAAACTAACCCCATTTCACTTTGTTTAGTACCTTAAACTTGCTGTATTCAAAAAATGAGCAAAATCGATTTTTTGACCGTGGCCGCGATTTTACGGTTTTTCTTTGATTTTTACTGACATTCACTCTTAAATCATCTACATGTAGCCTAAGTTCTCAGCGTACAAACATCTCATGTACTAGGCCTATTGGAAAGCAAAGAGATGCCTTTAAATATAGCACCCCTGTAACTCCGATATAGACAATACTGCCTGTGAGCATTCAAATGAACGCCATCAGATAAAAGGACTCGACGAGAGAGGGACTGCAGTTTTATATGTTCCCACACAAATACAAACTGATGATCGTCAAAAAGCGCTTCAAGCATCTTATTAAAAGTGGCGGCCTTATTGTTAAAATCCTCCAGAGGCAAACCAGTGTCGCGTTGCCGCCGAGAAATGACTTTGCAAACACCCACAGCTGTAGAAGATTCAACTGACCGCTACCCTGCGAGCAGAGGCCCTTCGATCTTCCTAGATAAGTCGGGAAGAGGAAGGGACCTCTGCAAGCCGCCGCGACTTTCTTTGATTTGCCGCTCATCCACGGAAACGGATGAGTCAGTCCGTTTGAAACCAGTTTTTCCCGCTTTTGCTCAGTGCGCATGTGCATTGTTAGAAATTGCTGACTAAATACGCGCCCACGGTCAATCTCGTTCCCAGAGTCCGCGTTACCCTAGACCAGCGGTCGGGAACGAAGGACTCTGGGATAAAGCGTTTCGGATCGCATTTTCATTGGCTGAAATCTGAGCATGAGCAGTTAGACCGGAAGTGGAAGTAGCTGTAATTCGTCCCCAGATTCCCAGATTTGGCCTCCGTTCCTAGAGCCCGTGTTTCCTTTTCCAGCGGAGTCTTGAGACCAAAATGGCGGACAAAACTCCTGCAAAACACCAATGAAAGAGTGAAAGCTTTGCCTGGAGCTGTAGAACTATAGTACGTTTGAAGATGTTGTAATTCCGGCCCTATAAGACATGCGATAGATTTGTTTGGGAAAAAATCTAAGAACGAGAACCTTTTAAATGTTCTGGAAAAGTTGACCGGATTAGTTGTTGTGTATGGTGACGGACTTCCGAGAAATGAAAGTTGCAGCAGCTGTTGTAGTCGTGCAAAACACTTTTCTGAATCTGGGAACGAGGTTGTTTAAGGACTTGTTTGTGGCTTCACACGAAAAACAAGAAAGTCCCTTGAGGCTGTAGAACGGAAAAAAGCCAGTGAGAGTCCGAAGACGGAAGAACAATGACAATCGAAGAGAGGTAAACATCATGCTATCGAACTAATATTATTAACACCTCCCCAGCCATCACAGATTTATCCTTTGAGGCTGGAAGTCCTCAGTGATATAAATAATGCTTTCACAATTTAAAAAATTAGCTTGTTCTGTTTGCATAATTTTCAAATTCATTTTTTTATACATTCCAAACTGTCCCTTTTCTTATACTTCAAACATATAAAATACACTTACAACTTCAAAGTAACATTAAAATAAAATTTATAACACTGTTTATTGCTGATTTTACTTTCGAAGTAAAACAGAACATTATTTTTTGCTAACAACTGAACGTTAATTTTCATTATCTTTTTCCATAGGACAGGTTGTATTCCTGGTCCAAAGACAATCTGAAGGACAAAGAGGTTATGATGTACTTGGTGTTGGAAAGGTGTCAGTTTCTATCACATCCCATTCACCAGATCTTATTCCTGTTTTTGTTGCTTTAATGTTGAACCTAATAAAGCAGCTGAATTATTCTCTGTTGGTCAAGTTAGTCTTGTGGCCAAGAACACTAGTAGCAGTCTATGGGAAGAGAATCACTGAAGCACCACCACCTGTAGAGCCCCCATCCCCTGTCTCTGCTATTCCTACTAGTTCAAAAGAAAACCGGCAAATGAACTATGTACTTCAGGTCATGTAGCTGAGACTGCTTCTGATGCAGTTGAATGACACAGAGACAGAAGGTGGTGGGGAAAAAAGTCTAAGGAACTGGAAACTTCTCATGTTTTATTTTAGGGCACAGCCTAGGGGCATGAAATATGCCTTTGAGGCTATGCATTTTATAACATTTGTCATAGGTCCTTTACAGTGAACACAAGGCACATCATATTCTTCATGGTCAGTTTGTGATCCCCAAAGGTGGGGAGGGCAACGATTTGTGTGGTGCCAATGACCTTTAAATGGAACATGGTCAAGAATGATAAGGGTGTTCTGAAAGCAATATGTGGGAACAAAACTCTCAAAGCAGTTCAAAGATCCACTTCTTCTAGTTAACTGCTAAACGAAACATCAAAGCAGTATGTCAGGGAAAGCAACATTTCCCCAAGTCAGCAAGCCATACTTATGCATGTACATCTGATGATATCAAAGAAAATTATGATTGAACTTACCAGCAGTCAAAAGCCCTTCGAACATCAGCCAGGAAAGAGTCTTCAAAGCTTCCCTTCCATTTCTAAGAGCCCTTTAGATCAGCTGGACATATTTGCTTTGCACTCCTAGTTAACTAAAAACAAGAAATGACTAGAGAGCTAATCCACACAGCTGCGATGACTCTGGATGTGATGATGCTCATGAAAGTGATGGGGAGGAAGAAGAAGAGATCATTTCTCTAGATGAAGGATTTGTTTAATCTCAGAAAACAAAAAACATTAATATACATTCTCTAGGGCATCAGCTTTCTTCACTGTGTTACATCAATATTGGTATTACTTTAAATTTGTCAACTGAATAAAATTGATATTTTCAGTCCCACAAAATGAGGAAATTACACTTGCATAGTGGATCACATATTGCTGATACAGTGTATATGAGTACTTTCCACTCTAACTTACAGTGTAATAGGCACTTCACACCAATGAGGCAATTTTTGTGGTGGAGGGGGTGGGGGTGCAATTAAGCCCTAATAAAAATTCAAAAGGTCCCAATAACAACATGGAATCCCAAATGACTCAAACTACAGTTATTTGCTTATTAGTTACCCCTGCTCCATAAAATTTTCACTGAAATATTACTGTTATTTTTGTTTCCCCTGATGGTTCACATTATGGAGATTCTATTGCACAAGTCTTCTTGGGAAGGTGTTTCTGAATAATACCGAAAAAATCTGCAGCCATATCTTTACTGTACACTTGTAAGATGGATTCCTCTTTTGTACAGAGATAAGGTCTGCAAAGTGTTCAAGGACCAAAGAAATCATTTCAATCGGAAACCCACTGGACAGGGCCACATTGCGCACAGCGCTTCTCCCAATATCTTTTTGGAGTTGAAATCTATATTTCTCCATGTCTTGTTTGATTTCAAGTTTGGCCTCAGAAGTAAATAATTGGGAGTTACCCTCATTCTGTTCAGTGAGGGTCACCTCAGGCTCATCTTGAACACTGAGTGCCTCAACCTGTTCAGCTGCATGCACAAGCATACAGTTTTCACACTGACAGTGTAGCCTGTGAAAGTCACAGCATGTGTGATCTTGAGGTTGATTGTCTGGAACCTTGTGGTCAAAATAATTTAAAATAATTTTTCTTTTACATTCCTTGGACTGGACATAGGACCGCATGGCTTCTGGTATGTTTTTTACAGGCTTTTGGAATGTCATAAGAATAATAATAAGTGTCAGCCCTAACTGCAAGGCCAATTCTGCCAGCCCTCCCAACCTCGTGTATCTTACCCCAGTGTGAACAATTCTGTGAATGTCATTGCAGTCAATCCCAATTGCAAAAGCCACAGTCACGAACAACACACGGAGGCTTGATTTCCCATTTACTAGTTCATCTACTATTCTCCTTCTCTCATGCTTGGAATATTGGGCATGATACATGGTAAAATGTCTGTTCTTTGCTGAAGGCTCTGCTGAAGGGTGGTATTGGTCTTTGCCCATTTCATTGGAAAATACAGGAAACAGCCTGAAATTGTTTCTAGATTTCCATAAATAAGAGTGAGGGGCGTTTCCAGCCTCTTTGATTTGAGTTCTGCAACAATTGGCTGCAAAATTCTATCCAATTTGTCATCGCCCCTATCAGGATGCACATGGGAGGCGTAAGTCCTGTTTGGACTACACTCTACTGTTACTGGGGTGTACAGTCCTAAGGCAGTTACAATGCCACTTTTTGTAGCTGCTGTTGCTGTGCCTGTAAGTGCCAGTAGTGACACTCAGATGGGAACAAATTTGTTAACAGGCTTATTCTTCCATATGCTGGACGAAATGTGGCCCTTAACAAAAAACAGAAAAGACACGACTAGAAGAAAAGATATATTATATAAATACCATTCAAGAACCAAATGAGCCTCGTCCACAACAATGGCTTGCACCCTTTCGCTTTAAGCATTTTGGCAACATTCTTGTTGTCCACGAATCGAATACTTCAGGGTGCCCAAACATCAAACAACATTTCTTGACATCTTCCGGGATGGTGACTTTTCCTTCCCCTTCTTCTTCTCCCACACTTTGTAAGACACACACATTCAACACTCCTTCCAGTTTTTGCACCTGGACTCTCATAAACGCGCTCAAAGGCGAAACTACGATAACAACAGAATCTTACCCCACAGCAGCTTCGAATGTAATTGAACATCGAGGGTATCGAGAGTAAAATCGGATAAGCGATTTTCCGAAACCTGTCGGCAATGCCACCAGCACACCTTTTTTCTACACATATAGCTCTTTAATAAGGCATCGCACTGCTCTTTCATTAACACTTTTATCCCTAATTTTTTCCATGGAATAGTGACTCTATTTGGTAAAACCGGATGTGCGAATACCTGACGCCTGCGCAGTTTGACCGATCACAGGATTCTTGTTTTCCGGTAAACGCTTTATCCCAGAGTCCCTCGTTCCCGACCGCTGGTCTAGGGTAACGCGGACTCTGGGAACGAGATTGGCCCACGGTACGTTCGGTTACGCTAGTGAAGTTCACAACAGAGGACGCGTTTCTCTTTCGAAAGATGTCTTTGATAAAGCCGTGAAAAGTGCACTGGGAAGAGTCAATACTTAGGGAATAAGCAATCTCACACAACACCTGTCGAAGGCCTTGCTTTATTTTCTGTGTGGTAAAGATGCTTTTGTCTGTTTGCCAACCGGCCATGGCAAATCGCTAATTTACCAACTTGAACAAAAGAATCTGGGTTGCGGTTGCTTTCGGACCAAAAAATTTTACTTCTGGTTTGAGCGGGAATCGATGCGAAGGGCTACGCGAATGTGCACTTCGACCCTTTTTTTTATGGCGAAATGACATTTATTTTGGTCAACGGCGAGACAAGCAAACGGCAAGAGAAACAATTATTTGCCGACTGGTGGCCGGTAATTTTGAAGACGAAACGGACTCAGTACAAAATATAATTTACCGCATGACGGCCGAGAAGTTTACATATGTAAATACGAAACAAACTCGACACAAATGCGTTTTTTTGAATGAAAGCCGAGAATGTTGAGGACGAAAGAGACTCAATACGAAAATACTTCTGAATGACAGGGACAAAATAAAATAAATATCTCGAAGACCAAGATTTCTACGCGAGCTTTCTGTGACTCGCTAATTGGAAATCACTGGACTGTAACAAGATGTTAGCAGTCGACAAAGCGCAGTTTCTTGATCAGCAAAAATATTTCGAGGCTGATAAGTTTCAACCTGTGACATAAATTCGAACAGAATTATTCTCAGCCTTACGGTTTAATTAAAGCTTTCCTCAAATCTCTTGTGTTACCACCGAAGTCAGAATAGTATGTTGTCATTCAGTAAACATGTTAATTGCAGCGAGGCCGACAAGGCTCGGTTACATTTGAATTTAGCGCACGCTCAACAGGGAAAGTCGCGGCGGCTGGCAGAGGTCCCTTCCTCTTCCCGACTTATCTAGGAAGATCGAAGGGCCTCTGCTCGCAGGGTAACTGACCGCAGGTAATCCACCAAGTCTAATACCACCCCGATTACAACCTCGGGAGATTGCGAACTTAAATCATTTGTCCCAATTTCGAGAATAACGACCCTAGGAAGAGGCTCGCTAGCAAACAGAAGCCGCAATTCCTGGGCTAATCGCGGAACGGTTAACCCACCGATGCCATGCAATGATACAGTCGCGGTTTGACCTAAAATGAAATCCACAGCGGCACGGAGATCGAATTTGCATTGTAAATCAGAGTGAAGCCTCTTAACAAAAGAATGACCTACAATAAGTACATTTGGGAAGCCATGGGACATAAAGGGGAGGGGGAAATTGGAAAACTTAGTAAAATTGAAGCCTATAATAATTTCTCACAATGGCGCCAACAACAACAGATGTGTCAAACTGCAAAGCTACACGATAGGGAAAACCCAGATATCCCGCAAGGTCTCAAAACGGAGGAACAAAGTAAACCTGTGCGTTGAAGAACTAGGAAGAAATTACAGCACTAACCTGGTCAAAGGAAATAAAGAAGGCGACGATCAACAATTTCTGTCTTTCTTGAGTCCGGCCAAAACCACGAGGCATGGATAGATCGCCTAGAGGGTTCCCAGAATGTTCAATACGTTGTACCCCCATTGAAATACTTTAACCAGCATAATAGTTCAGTTTAAATATTAACCGAGGGGCAGCATAAATTTTTTATTGCCTGGACTATAATTCCTTTCTGCATAACAGAGTTATTTGTTTTACTGTGAAACTTTTGTAATACAATCAGGCTTTAATTTTGAGATAAATACCAGCTATTTTGTAAGCTCAAGGCACTTGTGACTCGTGACTTGTGACTTGTGACTTGTGACTCGAGAGCAATCGCAGAGCAATCTCAGTGGCATTAAAGATCACTTGAACGACTATCTCTTCTATGGAGTACCTTTGCCTTAATATATTGTCTTGTGTACGCCCTCAGTTGGCTAACTACGCATTTGTTTGGTCAGATCTTATTTCTCCATAAAATTTCAATACGTAAACAAACGCACGGTTTATAAGAATAAAAGGGAATGATTGCCCAAGAAAGAATTGTCTGGGACTTCAAAGAACTTCTCGTAAGTACTACTATGAGAAATATATAGAGACCATTAAGGAGAGAGTTCATGTTGGTAATGGAGTTTAGATAAAGAAACCCAATAATGCAATATCAAAGTAGAAAAGGTTTAGTTTTAATGAAGATAGAATATTTGTTCGAATGTCAGACCTTATAGCTTGGGAAAACAAGTCCCATACTAATGTGGGGACACAAACAAAATACAAATTAAAAGAGAGCTGATTTCTTTGATCCTTTTTAATGCATTTTTTTTAAATCTATGAATAAAGAAACTACGGGTAAAAGCGAAGACGTTTCGCCTGCGTTTCGGTCCTTATCAATAATGAATAATCTCAATAATGATAACAGTGACCGAAGTGTGGTTGAAACATTGTTCGCTGTATTTTTATTCTTAATTGACTTAGAAACCCTTGATAATAACGATTTTTTATGTAGTTGACTCGTATACAGTTCACTTAACTCGAACAAAAACTATTGTATTAAGAATTGGTTTTTCAATTGATTATAATTACTAAAAATTTAATGAAATGTTGTCTTTTTATAGACAAAAAAATCTTTTCTGTCAATAGCTGTCTGGGAATTTGTTTTCAGCGAACTGAAATAAATTATATGTGACCCTCCACGGGAATTTTGGTAAAAAGGTGAACGCACGGGCACGCTAAAATGACACGCTAAACAATAGGCAGTAAGTGAAATGACACGCTGGTGTGCGAGCGGTGTGTCATTTGGCACACCTAATTAAAATTTTGCTTTTGTTCAGTTGAACGCAAACTGAAAACAAAGTTGCGTGTTCACTCGAACAAAGAAGTATGCCGAGTTCGTAAGAACAAAGAAACCGTGCAAAATGACACGCTAGTGAGCAAAATAGCATACTAGCGAGTAAAATGGCACACAAGCGTGTGAAATGGCACACTACCAAGCAAATTGACACGCCGTGTCTACTAGACAATCCTTTGACTTAACGTGCTGTTGTCAGTTCGTCTAGTTCTTCAACAATGCTCAAGCAAACTGTTAGCGAACGGGCTTTCTCAAACTCATTAATAATTCATGAAGTGACCAGCCAATAAATGATGTCTATTTTGGTCAGGTGGATGAGTCTTGATACCCAATGAAACACCAGATGAAAACACGCCGTGTTTTGATATCAAAACACACGTGTGTTTATATCAGAATTACAATACCAAAAGCAAAAATCTCAATATTGCTGTTTATTGTCATCAACTTACTACAATACTGATCACTTTTACATTACTCTTTCTTATTTATAGTAACATTCACGTTGCAATCAAAAAACATTCCTGACGAGAGTATTGGCATTGCTCGTTTGCACATGCAGGCGAACTAACACTAGCGCAGATAGCTGGTTGAGCGCTTTCTCCATCCAAACTAGTTGTAGCAGCCGTAATAGCACTAGAGCAAGATCCTGGCAATTTAGAAACTTTGCTTATTCGATGATCACTTGGCTTTTGATAACTAAACAAAGCATTGGACCTGTGTCCCGTCCTTTCTCGAATCATTTTTTCCTCCACGCCTGAAGTAAATAGTTTCGTGGCGCATGTCACTCTCAAACAGTGGGCAGTTTTTACTTACACATATCTGGCAATATAGCATTTAAACTGTTTACTCCAACAGGTGATTTAACATAACCGAATTTGTTCATACTCGGTCTCAAGTACAATGCAGAAATATCTTTCCCGATAGACTGTATGAGGCCAAAATACAATTTATACAATTCGAGAATACATGGCTCATGTTTTCCCCTACTTTGTGGCATATATGCTTAATTGTTTTTGGAACGTACTTAAGGACGTTCGCGCGAAAAACTTCTGCAATACAGATTTTTTTCATACTTTGGCTACAGTCAGATAATGAGTTACCTATGTCAGAAATGCAAAAAAATTGGGGGGTCACTGACTTCGTTTTCAAAATAAAGCACGTGGAAAACTACCCCAATTTTGACAAATCGGCCCTCGCAACTCGACATGGCCTCAGTGCTTGTTAGTTGAAAAATATGAAAAATGATTCGCTGTAGACCGACTTTCTTAGTCAACTTTTATTTAAGTGGGACTGTCAAGTAAATAATGTGAGCTGGTGTCATCCTTTTAGTTAAACTCATCCTCTAAGATGGACTTTTGAGAACACCGTGCAGCTACAATAATAGCATAATTCGATGATGCGAGGGCAGAAAAGTTGAAAAAAATCAAACTTCCACAATACAGATTTTCTTTAATTTTTCTCAAAACGTAGATTATTGACAGAAAAAGTGAATTAACAAAAGAAAATATGGGGTCACCGAAGATTTTAGAGAGTTAAACCCGTGCATAGATACCAAAGTGCCCACTAGCGCTATATATCTCCACATTTCTCCAACAGCGCGCGCGCTCAATGCATGACGTGGCAGTGAATTGCGTGCGCAGTAAGAATGCGCAGAAACAATTAGCGCGAACATCCTTAAGATCTGTTATCCCTCCATGAAACGTCTTGCACAGATTTTCTTCAAACTTAATATAATTCGAACCAAGCTCAAAATTTGTCAAACTTTAATTTCGATGCTCCCTTCCCTCAAACCAAAAATCTTCCCATTATATAGAAATAAATACTGTTTAACAGGGACTTAGCTGTGCTTTGCCCTGACAATCCATTCCTCCAACACAACTGTTCGTCTTCGTCAGATACTGCTTCTTTCTCCTCTCTTTTCGTCTGAAGCGCCACACCAGCGCGAGTGCCGTCTTTCATCTCACCGTCCAGTACGCGGCGAAATATTTGGAACCTTTTAGGTCCAAAGTAAGTGTCTCGTTCGATAAAAAGTCTAAAGTTATTTATTTCGACTTAAGGACGTTAACTCTATCCTTGTTTACCTATTTCTTTCCCTTGTTTACCTATTTCTTTCCCAGTTAATAAGTATTAATAAGTATGGGTGATGTAGCAGCTTTCGTAAGGTCTTCCACGATTGGTCCACTAAACAATAGAACAAACAAAAGAAACAAAGAACGAGGCGTAAAAACAATAGAGCTGCTACATATAGCGGTCCAATGAAAATACAAGCTTTTGAGAGGTGCTACACTACCGATAAGTATGCCTCCAAACTTGGTGTACTAAACAAGAAAGCCCAATGGGCATCTTAACCGGCCGTTCTGACCCACCCCACCCCAGGTTAACAAATGTTAGTGCAACTCAACATAAGAATCCCGTATCTCTAAGTCGCTTAACATACGAAGCAACGTGACGAAAAGTATGACTGGGTGTTACAATATTTTGACTACAACTTTACTGATGACTCAGCTTATCTTTCTTATTGCTTTTTAACCGACAAAGTCGAATTATGAAAGAAGGGAAAACGGAAAATACTTCCGTTCTCAGAGTAAGCCTGGTACATACACGACCGGAACGTGGATGTCCGATCTCGACCCCAGGGTCCTCTCTCTTGGTGGATGTCCGTGAATTAGTGGATATATTGCTTGAGTTCGCAGCATTCGACCGCGGTCCCAAAGTCAAACCTAGCGGAGCGAGCAGCCTCAGGTTTTCTCTGTCCACAACCGTGCTTTTTGCTCCGGTTTGAAAATATATTTCTGGGATAAAACGTCTGTGTTTATCTCGATCAACGTGACGTCAAGTGAAAAGAGACAAGAAACTAAATTAGAATTAATAATCTCATCGTCTCTTGTGTGGTGCAGTGGGCTGAGTAGGCGCCTGTTAATCTGAACGTTGTGGGTTCGAATGCCTTGGACGAAATATTTACTGCTGCACTTAGACAGTGAATACAAACAGTAAGCATGATCTTCAGAGCCTAGGGAAAGCGACATCGTCCCTCCACGTTCAAACAAAGTAAGGCATATCTCATGACATAATGTTTAAATCCGGTTTGCTAATCCGGGAATCCCGTTGCAAAAGTAAACAAGCTGACTCCAATTTCAAAACGATTTAGTCAAATTAAAAATCGTAACGATCCTTTGTAAAAGCGAACAATTAGGTTTGATAATAAAAAAAGGTAATACGAAACAAACTACACGTGTTGGGAGAATTGGCAATATTAGTGGAGGTCGTTTCTTTTCTTTGTGAGATGACAATTCCGCCTTCACAAAGCGGTGAAATAATCTTTAAAGCAAATGAAATACGTGTGAGGATCAGCGAAATTAGCTAAACTCGTTTCTGTTCGGGTCCCAATGTGACGAGTCCGTCTTTTTTAAGCGGTGAAATATTTATTCATATGTCACTTAAAGCAAAGTTGAATGAATTTGGTAGCGTTGAGTCAAACCTACTGGTGCATGCATTAACAGCGGTTTGTCTGTGTCATTTCACTGGCGAAAAAATGTAATAAGCATGCGCTGCGAAAAAGATCACGTGTCAGGTTTCCAGCGATGTAATTGGTTCAGAAGCGAAAATGCCAGCGAGAAGAGAATAAGAAGAAGGAGTGATGGCTGCGTATTATGGTGAAAGCCAGATGACCTTTTTTCACATCTGCGATTTGTCCTTGTTATTAAGTGGATCATATTCTGTAGACAATTTAGCATCCTGGGGTAGTTCAACAAATGCTGCCAGTCGGTTTATTTTCTGCAGTCAACTTTGGAAGATGCTGCTTCGCGAGGAAAAATGGCACAGAAAAGGTCAGTGATTTGAACGTTTTTGCTTAGCGTAAGTTTCATGCCACCCGGTCCAAAAAGAAATTAGAAAGGGGTAAAAGGCGATTTCTGGGCTTTCTGTAGATATATGGCTTGGCTTGGACCGGGTGGCAGGGAAGTGATAATTTCCTGATACATGTAGACTGTTTTGGGTGAATAATTCGTACCAGGTCAAATATCTTGGAAATCCTACCCGGTGTATTGTTCAGATGGTATCTTATTCCGGTATTTCAATACAAGTTATAACTAAAAGATGTAAGCTCACTTTCTTTACTCGTTTACGTGGATTAAGCCTATGCTTGACTTTTTGTAAGCATGGTTTGCAGAGTTACAATGGATATATTTGTATTTTGTAATTTCCACAATCCCTTTTTCTATCATTTCATGCGGGTAAAAAATGTGCAGTTTGACAATAAATTTTAAACGTGTGGATTATTTTAATGTGTTAAGGTTTTTCACTCTCGGTTATAAACGAGCAAGAACCAGTTGGAAACATTTAAGTGTAAATTTTAAAAAAATTACAAATCTTTAGCAAGTAGATTTTTCACTCTTTTTTATAAACATTGCTAGATGAGCAAGAACCATTTGGGATATTTCTATAGTTTTATTTTTTAATTATTTTTTGTCGTTTTTAGTTGTCAGTCAATTGTCAGCCTTTTTTATCAAGTGTTGACATTTTTCAAAAGTTGGATCCAAAAGGTGCATGTTGATTAATTTCAAAACTGATTTAATGTCGACATTTGTTTCATATGCTTGCTTTTTTTTTAAACCAACGTTTTCGTGGAAGACTGAGTATAAAATATGGAAACACACATTGGCAGCAGGATTATTATTTTTGTTGCATGCGATCAATGTACACATGTGAAAGGACATTATTTTTTGGAGAGAATGCAAATAAACATGATCTTTGCAGCAGCACTTCATATCTTGTATCTTTCCAAATTGTTGTTGTTGTTGTTTTTTTTAGGGGGGGGGTGACTCCTTTACTGCATGATTGTCAAGACCACTGTAATTCAGATATAAGTCAATGATAATGGCGTCTTGATGCTGGTAAGCTGTTATTGGGGTGTTCAGCTACATACCAACAAGTGTATTTAATAACAAGTTTGCAAACTTTAGTTGTATAGTGAAGACACTTATAATGGCATCAAATCGTGATTAGGACTGGTTTACTTTTTTAGGATTTTGCCTTATTAAATGTTTTTCAATGCACTCAGGATTGTTTATTGAAATATATGTAATGTCAGCCGTAATGACATTTACAGTGTGATTGTTCAGTTTTAAACTCACTAGGTGGAATAGTAGACCTGCTTACTGTACAGCTGAATTATTTGTACCTGTTATTATATGGCTACTGATACAGTTCAGAACTGATTTATACCACACTCTGCAAGCGAGACCTTTCTGTTAAACAGTCATACCCTAAAGGGTAAACACTGCATGAGCCTTTAGGTGAGTGCAATTACAGTAGGTCAGCAACAAAACAGTTTGACATTTGTCACTTCCATGGAAACCAGTTTATATGCAATAATTTTGAAAAACTTTCAAAGTAGCACAAAAAGTGTACTGGACTGGCAAGTCTTCAACTGTAGGATCAATGATAGCGGAACTCCTTTGAGGCCGAAGGTCGCAAAAGTGGAGCCCCATACTCATACTAAGAGGTATGCTGGTAATTTGTATGGTCATGGCAAGCGGAATGGCTCGCGGGCGCGTGCGCCGTACATACGTACATCGCATCTCATGACATTCTTACATGAGGCAATTTTCGCTGGAAGAGCAGAGACGAAGGAAAAGAGAAGGAGATAGAGATCAACAACGGGAAAGGATGAGAAACGCCACTGAAGAACAGCGTCAAGCACCCGGTCAAGCAGAGCGGAAACGAAAACGAGAAAGACGAAGGAACAGTACAGCAGAGAGATAAAGGCAACTAGAAATAAGACGGAACGGTACTGAAGAACAACGCCAGAGGAAAACTGAGAGACGCCGACAGAGAACTGTAAACATGTCGGGTACAGTTTTCTTGATTTTTATCTATTTGTGATTGGAAATAATTTTGTACCACCGAATAATTTACGTCTACGTTTTTGTTTTTTTATTCTACAGATCATCAAGGGGAAAGAAGACGTAATAGAGAGAGAATGGAGAAGAAATTTACGCCAAGGACAGCATGAAGTTACAAGGTGTTCAGGTAAAATCAATTTCCTTGCTTTAGCAAAGTTTGTTTAACAAAAAAGAATGTACTGTTACAAAAGGGAACTTTTCGTCAAAACTTAAACCGCACCTTTACGGTATGTCATTTAATACTACTCGTAGAAAGTGAAAAAAAGAGGAAAAGAAACAAAACAAAACAAAACGAAAAAAGGGAACACAATTTGAGGGGGTAGTGCAAAGGTGATGGTATCATATTACAAGATTTCACAATATGGCCGCGCGCGTGACTGAGTGAGAACGAGAACACAATACCTTTTCAGCGTTAGAAATGAAAAGATAGGCTAAAGAAACTCGACTGCCGGTCCCGAATGCCTATTAAGTGGAATATGAATGTCTTTATTGAGGAGAAATATGGATTGCTTTGGCCCGATGCTTTAATTGAACCAGCGTGAAGATCTGATTGCTGAGTTTCCCGGGTGAGTTTCTCGGAATTTTTCAATCATTTCACAGAATATTACGGTATGGGAAATTCGCTTTTATTTAGAAGGATCCCACTATCTCAACTCGCTTATTTCCAGTTCCCCGTTATCTCGAACAAAGAGAAATTTGTCTTGGCTTTGGTCATATAATATTTCCAGTTATTTACTTTTACGACGATAACCCGCTTTTCTCAACTTTGAAGAATACCAGTGTGTTTTGTTTTCACGGAGCAAAGTGTAGCCAGGCAAAGGAGGAAACAGCTTATGAAAGCATGCAATGAAGTAAAAAGCGAAAACAAGTACCAACGCGAATCGTCAAGATGTTAACTCATTGACTAACAAAAGAATAACAAAACAGGACATAATTGATATATGCCTCGTTCTTTTAAACTCTGAATCCAGTCATTGTTTGCAATATCCTCGACAAAACCCTACCAAAATCCATGCAAGTAACGAATCGACGAAAAAGCACATCCTCATTTATGTATCTACTGAAGTAGGTCTTAAATATTTTTTAACCCTTAAACTGATTTCTGAATTGTTTGCTTGAATTTCAATAATTTTATTTGGCTTCACTTAAGCTCAAGACTTAAGCTTATGTGTGAATTAATTTTGTTTATCACTTATGAATTGTTTGCTTGAATTTCAATAATTTTATTGGGCTTCACTTAAGCTCAAGACTTAAGCTTATGTGTGAATTAATTTTGTTTATCACTTATGAATTGTTTACTTGAATTTCAATAATTTTATTTGGCTTCACTTAAGCTCAAGTTAAGCTTACATGTGTACGTGTGAATTTTTTTTGTTTATCACTCAATATTATGCATGGTTCAATTCTACCTGTTACCATCCTCCCCCTCCCCGGGCCTACCCCCGGGGATTTGCAATTTTTTTCTCACTTGGCAGTCTATTCCCCACCCCCGGGCACACAGAAAGAGAGGATTCCCCACCCCCGGGACTCCTCATCGACCACAAATACGTTGTTTTGTGTACAAAACCTAAATGACGATATTGATTTCCGTACAATAGCAAAATCAGACGTTTTGACAAGAACTTAAATGCTTTTCTAGCGTTTATTGAAAGAAGGACACTACATGTATAATGTAATAAAGACACGAACAGAAAACTGAAGAAAAAACTCTACCTGCACTGGCGTACGGCTGGCAAGTAAAGAAATTTTCTTCGCCACATGTTTTATTCGAAATATAGTGCATACGCACAAGAGGCCCATGAACAAATTGATGGCAGCATTTAAAGGAGTTTTTCTTAGCTTGTTTCATAAGAACACAGGACTGAGATCTCTGTTTGACATAAAGCTGTGCATCTGTTTTTATATAGAGTCTATTTAAGTGGTCTTATTATAAATATAAACACACTGAAGAAATATTTCTTTGTTTGTGACGACCACCATTCATTCGAGTACGCAACAAACGCACATTCTTTCAACAATTTATAATAAACGTACCGTCGAACACAGATTTTAATTTTGAGAGATTACTCTTCTCTAAACAGTCTGCTACAAATACTAGAGATTTTCACTGGGAATAGGCAATCTTCTCCACGCGGTCCGGGGCCATCATATCAACTGAGAAGTGACGTACTTTACAAGAACAACAAGAAGTTATTTTCGATTTGCCCCCCTCCCCGACCCCCCAGGACAAGACCACTTCAAACAATTCCCCACCCCCAGGCTCGAAGGGCTGGACTTGTCCCCGGGGTTGCCCGGTGGGGGGATGGTAACAGGTAAAATTGAACCATCCATTAGTTCAGAAGGCGACTGCAAGTTGCCATTTTTTTCGATCTCAGTTAACCTACATGTATGAAATAAAAGCACTGCATTGTGGAAACTGCTTCTTACTATTTGTCACTCATAATGGAATGTTCATGTTTTAGAAAGTTCAAATAATTACTGCATGCATTTTTTGGTTTTCTCAAAAATCATTGTATTCCCAAGGGGGGGGGGGAATCCAGATGTAAGCAAAGGATTTTTTTTATGCAATTGACATATTCGTACTGATGTGTTTTTGCTTCCTAAAGGCAATCTGGCTTGTTTAACTGACAATTGTCTGCTGGGATTAGTTAGAACATGTTTGATTAATTGCAATTGGCTCTTTACTGAGTTAAGCAAAGGAGACTGGAGATGATTGAACATCCAGTAAACTTAAATGGGGTCCTGCCATTTTGTTGCTCATTCGATCGATTGATATTCAAGTGCTTTACCTTACCTGTATTACCCAATGAACCGTGCAAAGGGCGGAAGACAATTACATGTAACCACTTTTTAGACAAATGGCTAAAAGAGTTTGGATAGCTGCAAATGAGGGGTTCAGGCGATGATTTATTAATTATTTGTTAGGATTCCACAAAAGCTGGAAAGAAGAACACTGTCACGGGTGGATGCAAAAATTTCCAACAATGGGCACTTGTACGTCTCATGAATCAGGTGGATCACAAAAGTAAAGTATAGCTTCGGCAACAACATTTCAAAGCCGGAAGTGACAATGCTAGCAAAGTGAATGACGACTCCCTTAATAATTGACATTGAGTATAATTACTATTCTGTTCACCCATTCTTTCTGTTCATTAATGTCACATTGGTCAAAAATTGCGTTGTGAATGCTTTAATAATGTATGTTACATACAATATTAGTTATTTGATGTTGTCAAAAGAAAAACAATGAAGTTAATATTATTATAAGGATGAAAGTAATTTGACAGGCGCTCGTTCTCATGAATTTTGCACTCCAAGAACTGAAAATTTTCTTCAATTGATGGACTTAGAGTTGAGGAGGGGAAAGAAAACAAAGATGCTCCAATGAAAGTCTAATTTATTTGAATTGTAACTACAGTGTAACTTTTATTTGCAGTCCTCTATCAGGCATTTAAGCCTCGACTTTTAGTGGCCCTGGTCAGTTTTAAATCGCCACTGGTGACTGGGTGACTGCCAATTTTTAGCCCTGAATTTGTTTTGTTTTTTTTTTCACTGATCATTTTTTTCTGTTCTAGGCATATATGCCAGCAGTGATCAGTGATGCAGCATTTTCTTACAGTGAAGTTAAGGTACGTGGAAGATATCAGTTAATATATAAATAGCCTAGCTTACGTATCTAACTGTTCAGTAAATTGAACTGGATTGAATGCAGTGATTGGGTTAATTTGGGTTCGGTAATTGAACACAATAATTATTAACCAAAAATATGCCTATATATACAGCTGTGTTTGATTCCATTCAATTTCTGAACCCAGTCAAACATAATTAAACAGTTTTAAAATCATTCAAGCATATAGATTTAGCCAAGCCTAAAAGTGGAGCTCCAATTTTTATTTGGCAATCCTATTATTCACAATGGAAAATAAAAATTGAACCAAGGATAAAATTGAACCACAACATTTACATGAGTGTGCCATCAAGACTTCCATTTGGGTGGCAATGAGAGCCTTTACATCTGGACTTAAGGGAGGAGACTCTTAATCACCATATTGTTGCTGTGGGAAGTTCCTCAGAACCATCATATCTTGGAAACCCTATTACTTCCACAGATAAGCTGCTTGGCCACGTTTGTTTTATGGGAAAGGTTTTAAAGATTTTCAAGTCACAACCATATTCAGCATGTCACTTGACCTGAACAGAAAAAATGCTAAAACTCAAACAGCATACAGTTCTCGCTATTGTAAACATTGTGAACATTTAAAGATTATCAGGATGCAAAATTTTAAGCAACAGTTTCTAGAAATTTGCTTTATTATGAATATAAAAGTTATGATGGCACAAGCACATATCTTTATACATTTTTGTGCTGTACATGTAGTTCTTCTATTCTTTGTAAAAACAGTAATTGCATGCTTCAGATTGTAAAGAAGGGTGGGGCGATTTGCAAAAAAGCCGGAACTTTGCTAGTTTCCTCTTAGTTTTAATGATTTTCTTTTTAATGTGCAGTTGGGACTGGCAGTAGCCATGCACGCACAATGTTCAGTTGTGGAATTCAGATGTTCTTCTTCATTATTTCACCAATATAGTGGCAGGAAACGCTGAAAACAGCGTATGACAGAATACCATCCACAAAAATCCCTTAGCAACAATGCGAGATTCGTAGTTAAGAATCCCCCTTCCTCAAGTTACAAAATCCTTTTTTTACGGTGATGTGAGATTTATCTGGATGGCAATATGGTTAATTACAGGGGGGTAACTTAATGCAGAATGAATCAAATAGTTACACCATGTTTACGTGATACCGGTATGAACTCACCCAGGTATGGCTTGCACTGTTATGAGATTTTGTGCTGTAATCATGTAACAAATACGGAGAAGCAAGAGGGAACTGGGGTGAACTTGTAGCAGAATGAAAAGCATACAATGAACTGGTGTCATGCAAACACCCCCTCAGACTAAAGTTGAGCAGCTCTCAAGAATGTTTAACAACATCCTCAGATATCCAGGGGCAGTAAAACCCTGATTTCATTAAAGCAGTGTAAACTCAGACTGGTGCAATTTTGTTTACATGAGATCAGTCTGAAATTCAGACTGGCATAAGTATTTACATGAGACCAACCATCTCGAAAAATACAGTTTACCTTTCATCCACTTGGAATGCTTCAATGCCACTTATTTAAATGCACATGCTCAAAACTCAAAACAAATACCGTAAACTGCCGCTTATAAGCCCGCCTGCTTACAAGCCCCTAGGCTATAGGCCCATCCACCTGTAAACAAAAAATACATCCGGTAATATGCCACCCCCCCCGGATATAAGCCCTACTCTAGTTTTCCCTGTTTCCTTAATATTAAGCACTCTCACAGAAAACTGCAAAGATCAGCTCTGAGCTTCTGTTTTGTTATGTTCCGGTTACGTTCGCGTTGTTGCAGTTTTGATTTTGTTGTTAAAATTGAAGTGAATTCGAATTATTGTGACATTTCAAAGGTTAATTACAAACTGGTACATTAAAAACGTATTTCGATCAACACTGCTGTGGCTCATTTTGTAACGTTTTTCTTATCCCGCTTATAAGCCCCCCCGGATATAAGCCCCTCCATTTATAAGCCCACCCAAAACCCCTTACAAAGTTGTATCAGCCTAGGGCTTATAAGCGGCACTTTACAGTGTCTTCAAACATTTGGGGTAGTTTTTCATGCGAGCGTGCATGCTCAGTGCATGACACGGCATGACATAATGCCAATTTTGTGAATTGTGTGCGCAGTATGGATGCGCAGAAAAAAATTGCGCAAATGTCCTTAGAACCTCCCTAAAGCCATGGGCTTACTTTTGGCAACTGAGATAATTAAACTCTGCTTTGTTTCCCATACAGGTTTTTATTCCATCAACCTGATGTCAGAAAAAATATGGCAGTTTATTGTAAGGCTTTGGTTAATAAATTTGTACTCTTAGCTACATGTATGTTCCCAGGCAGACATTATCAATTGAAATAAAAAATTTTAAGAGCAGTTTTGAAATAAGGTTTTATATTTTTGTTTTTTTTTTGGTAAATTTTGATGTTGGTGATTAGTTTGACTGTATCCACGTACACTTCATGTTCCCTCAGTAACACATCCATACACCAGTAGCATTTCAGTTATTTGGGAGTAACCCTACTCCCCCCCCCCCCCACACACACACACAAGCCCACACACAACTAACTTCCCAGGAATAATGATTCAGACTTATTTACTTGAATTCACTTGACAGGGAAAACTATTTCAAATGATGGATTCACCACAGACTGATCCCCTCTTGTCAGTTCATTACATGACAGGTTTCTGACTATCCTGAAATGATTTATGAAGAGGCTTTTCTTTTTGTTTCTCTTTCCTACCAGATTATGACAATCAGTAACATTGCTCATTGGTGACATTAGATGCAGTGTAAAGGCTAATGATCAAACCAAAAACAAATTAAACCACAAGATTTACTACCATCACAGTCAGGGGTAGTAACATAGTGAGTCATAATCTGTGCATCAAATAAAGTCACTAGTGGTTACTGGACCATTTGTTATTCGCGTTGGCAACACTGTTAGTCACAAATTTTTAATTGACTGATTGACCGATTTATCAACTAAGTGGTTGAGTGGTTGATTCATGACTGATGGGTACTTAAAGAGATTGATTTTAATATAATAGTCCCTGGGCATCAATAAGAGTAAACAAGGTACATTGTTATTCCACTATAGCATCAGTTTATCATATAAGGGGGAAACACATACATGAGAGTATGAGTGTATTGCACTGTAGTGTCCCGGTTTCAAATCACTCATTGAATAAATCATTTAAAATGATAGGCAAATATTGTAGTGGAATAATAAATATCATTCAGTGGTTTTACAGATAATGGTCAAGGACATTTTACCGGTACTCATTGCTCGCATTTTTCCTCGCTCTATACCACACAACTTATCTGTCAAACCACTGAATAAGGTGGAGGTATTTTTCAATTAGTACCTTGTCTATGCAATTTGACAACTCTGCAAAAATGTAAATAAATTAAACCGTAGACTTGTGGCAGAGAAAAGGCCGAGGTAAGGTGAACAAAAATAATTATTGTGCCCAATATTTAAGTTTACAACCTAAAACTGGGGCTTATTTAGAATTTTGTAAAACAGGTTCATACCTGCCATCCGTCCCCATTTAATGGGAATTGTCCCGATTTTGGAGTTTCAAAACCTAAAAAAATCGGGACATTCCGATTTTCCAGGAAAAAAAGACAATTTGGAACTGGATTATTAAAGATTGGTCTTCAATTGGTCTTTTTTTGACTTTTCTTTTGTTTTGTGCAATACATGTGGTGCTTGAGACCATTAAACAACACCTGGGAACTCTAATGCTAAGACAGTACAGTACAGGCAATATTTTTAAAAATTAATGCAAAAACCCTAGAGCATCCTAGACCCTGCTCAGTGTTGGGGGGCAGTAGGGGGGGGCAGGGCACTACCCCACGACTGGGGTGAGCATGTGGGGGGGTGGTCCCTATTTCTGATTTTATAAGGTTGGCAGGTATGCAGATTCTAATTTGATGAGAGGTGTATTTACTAATAATTACCTAAACTATAATATTGCTGTCAGGTACCACTTGAGATAATAATAATTAAAAACAATATTATAATTATAATAAGAACCTTCCCAGAATGCTTTGCACCAGAAAAATTTTAATGCAAAATAACTTAGTTAATTTGTGGTCGAAGAGAATGCTGTACCATGTGTTATTTACAACTTCGTGAAAGTTATCCCTCATATTAACGTTAGGGTGATGACGTCATTATTCACGTGACTATGGAAAAAATATGTTTTAGCTCACTGCTAGAACAGGCCTCCATCAATTCAAAAGCAGATAACGTGCCCTGATAGTCATTGGAATGGGCAATATGGAAATTGCCAGTTGACATCTGGCACTTGAAAGTTAAGGTGGCTCTGTACAGGAGCATTTCCAAGGGGACTGGTAAGGAGTCAGTAGCTATGGTAGTTTAAGGCCGAGAGAAACAAAGCTTGGCTGGTTAATAGAACTTCGCATGAAAGTAACGACCATGATATGCTCACTGTTGTGACGTCATTGGTCACGTGACCAGAGCGCACAGAAAATTCAAATCACTTTAAAACTGCTTTAAGCTCAATAAATTCGCAATTTTTCACAGTAATATTGCAGAAAAAATTGCAAGTTATTCAAAAACGTCCATTATTATTTTTCCTTTTGAAAAAAGCACGATGAAAAATGAACCTTAAACTTTTGATAATCCCCTGTTTTGTGAGGTTTTAATATAAATGTAAAAACGAATCAGCATATTTGGTTTCAAACTATGCTCTTTCTAACTACGTTAACAGTGTTTTTTAAAAAATTCGTTTTCATATAGCTTAGGGATGTGAATTTGCAGGCACGCGGAGTACTGGGCACCAATGTCACGGATTGCTCAGGAAGACTGGTGCACTTTTTAGGCGCGGCGCCATAGCTAGCGACAAAAGCTGAAAAATGGGGTGAAAAGGTGTTTTAGCTTTTTGTGGTCCATTTCTGCTAAAGAATTGTTAATGGTTTCTCGGAAAGAGGACAGCACTTCAGTTTTCGCTGCATTGCTCATGTCAGGTACGTGTAATTTTAGCTTTTTATTGTCTTCGGTAAACAGCTTAAACACGAAGCGAACCTACAAAAGGGAGGCTGAGCTGTTCAGCCTGTCAATCACAAATCCCAAGGGGTGCCGATGGAGGCATTTGATTGGCTCACTTGCCAGACCAAACGGGACGTGCTTTCGAGTCGAACATTCTCGCATTACTAGCAAAATTAGTAGCCGATGAACAAGATAAATAATTAGTTTATTCTCGGCGAAATGGGTGGATAATTCTTCGATAATCGCACGAATGGAAATATCGTGTAGATTCACGCCGAATTTTTGCAATGACAATTTTCTGAAGACGAAAAGAATCAAGAGGCGAAATACCAGGCGCTATAAAAGCAAACCGAAACCGATAAATAACAAACAACTCGATCCGCATGAATACGGCTTTTGCAAACAAAACGAGGTATAAAATAATCCAACTAGCTGTCTAACTCTTTACAGATTTTTCGGGGAAACTATTACTTCTGTATAATAGTTTATAATAAGATCGAGCCAATGAAAGAAACCCAAAGGGTGAGAGTATTATGAACAAAATAAATCATAGAATCCTGCAACGGATTATAAACCAACTGCAATTGCGGCTGGGTTTGAAAAATGTCCCAGCAAATTACGTCTTCACAGACTGATATTCAACTTCAAGTCCTGAAATAAATTTGTATAACTCTTTGACTTTGGTTTATTAATAGTTGAGCGGTGAGGAAGCTGTTTTGGTAACTTCACAGAATTTGAATTTTTAATCTCGGTTTATCAGTGTTTATCTCGAGTTTACCAACTCCAGTTGAGAACCTCACCGGACTTGCATATAAATTTCAACGTTTTAGAGTTGAATAAGATTTGACGGCTCACTTGTATTTGTATACTATACATTTAGTATCTACAGCTTATTTTAGTCTAGGTTTATTCATTCGTTGTTCGGATAAACAAACGGACATTCTCCTTGATATCAACTGCGTGACCGGCGTCTACCATTACAAAATCAGAATGGAACCAACCGAGCGTTTCAAGGGGGCGGAGCCTTCCCTTTTATAGGATCGCTCCGTGTTTAATATATTAGCAGGGCTTTACCGATCGATCATTATAGTTTAATGTTTCATATTTATCGTTAGTCCAGTGCTTAAATAATTTGCCATTTTCGTTCCGGTAGCAAAAAGCCGAAAGATAGACACTTAGGTTGGTAACTAAAGTTTATTAAGTTTCGTAAGTCTTTAAATAAACGTTATATGAAGTGATGTAGTTTTTGTACACTCGTCTGTGAATCATATGTTATTTGTTGGCCAAGTAAAAGTGTAGCATCGCATCCTTGATGTTTTCAGTAACTTTAATTACAGCGTTGCTGTTAAAATTAATGTTTCAAACAGCTATTGCTTAAAGCAAGAAGGTCAGGCTATTCTCCTAATGTTGATACTGGCAGATAAGCTTAAATTCTTTTGTGTAGCATCATTTAAGCTTACGTGTTGTAAACATCTCATAACAACAACATGTCACATAACATACTTTATTTTATCTCCAACTCCATTTGTTTATTAGCTGGGCTTTTCTTCACTGCTTGCAAATTATTTATATACATCTAATGACTCACGAATTTTTCTTAGATCAAGTAAGGTCCAAAGCTATAGTTGGCATGATTTGATGACAAACAACAAATTTAAATTTCGAATTAGGTACATGGAAAACTTTTATTAAAAGTTATGTGTTGATCACTTTTGGGAAAATATGCTTAAGATAATCGAGTTCAAAGCAGGTGGATGTATTTTCTTTGTACATCTCATTCTCTACTTTTACTGATTAAGTTATTCCATAATTTGCAGGGTAAAAGATTAACTTCAGTGCTTGAATTATTGAATTGCAACTCGGGCCAGTATCCTTGAATTCCAACCTCATCCCCAGGGTCTTTTCACTTGCTCGCTTAGTATAGTGGACCAGGCCATTTAGATAAAGTGGCTTTCAAAATCCTCTAGTCTGGATCAAAAAAATTAAAACCATATTTACTTGTATAGACCCCTCCCAACCCGGGTGAGAAGTAAGTCTTTTATCCAGGGATTTCGCCAATAATCATGTGGAAAAAGTACCACATACTGTAGAACTCTAAGTAAGACTGGAGTCACGTGTCAATAAAAACAAACCTCAACTTTTAGTGGCCCTGGTCAGTTTTAAATTGCTAATGGCAACCAGGAGACTGTCAATTTTTAGCCCTGAAGTTGTTGTTTTCACTGATCCTTTTTTATCTATACTAGGCATGTATATGTCAGCAGTGATCAGTGATGCAGCTTTTCTTACAGTGAAGGTATGCACATGGAAGATATCAATCATATAATTATCCCAGCTTACGTACTATCTTACTGTTCAGTAAAATGAACTGGGTCAAATGCAATGGTCGGTTTAATTTGGGTTCAGTAGTTGAACACAATTAAACCAATAATATGCATACAGCAGTGTTTGATTCCAATTTCTGAACCCAGTCAAACATAATTAAGCACAGTTAAACAGTTGTAAAATCATTCAAATATACCAGATATTTAAACCATCTGCCTTTAAGTGTGTGAGAACAAGCACAAATTTCTGTAGTGTGGAATTTGAGCATGATCTGTTTTATATTGTCGTGTAAACATAGAAGACTGGGTGGCTAAAACAGCCTTTTTGGAAAAAGAAAATTTGGCAATCCTAATACTCACAAAGGAAAATAAAAGTTGAACCAAGGATAAAATTAAATCACAACATTTACACGAGTGTTCCATCAAGACTTCCATTGGGGTAGGTGATGAAAACCTTATACCCACTTAAGTTACAAATTCCATTTTTCACAGTGATGTAAGATTTATTCTTGATGGTTAAAGGGTTAAAACTTAATGCAGAATGAATCAAACAGTTGTACCATGTATGGGTTTCCATACCAAAGTGATTATTGTGACCCAGTAACACTACTGGGGCAAGCTCACACAGGTATGACTTGTACAGTTATGAGATTTTGTGCTGTAATCATTAAACAAATGCAAAGAAACAAGAGGAAATCGGGAGGAACTCGTACCAGAATAAAAATCATGCTGGTATTATGTAAACACCCCCTTAGCCTAAAGTCGAGGAGCTCTCAAGAATGTTTTACAACATCCTCAGAGACCCAGGGGCAGTAACGCCCTGATTTCATGAGACCGGTGCAAACTCAGACTGGTACGATTTTGTTAACATGAGACCGGTCTGAAAGTCAGACTGGCATGAAGTGTTTACCCGAGACCAATCTAAACTCTGTTTGTGTTAATATGGTCCGCAACCATCCCATCCTTAAAAATCCAGTTTATCTATTATCCAACAGCTTGGAATGCTCCAACGCCACTTATTAAACGTGCATACCCAAAACAAATATCTCAGACCAATTGGAACCCTGTTCATGCTTAAGTGGCTCCCCAGTCTGATTTCAAACCGTTCTGAGTCATTCATATTGGTTCAGCAGCAGTGATGAGTTAAACCAGCCTAAGGCCCTGTTTACATGAGTGACTTTATCCCGGGATGACTTTTATCTCATCCCGGGGTGACTTTCATCGCGGTGTCTGGTCATTTACCTGTATATGTTTACATGATTTGGAGCTGAAATGTGTTCACCCTGGGATGATTTCATCCCGGTCTTCAGCACCACGGGGATGGAATCGTCCCGGGGTAAACACCATTTCAGCTCCAAACCATGCAAAAACTTACAGGTAAATGACCAGACACCGATATGAAAGTCATCTCGGGATGAAATCACTCGTGTAAACACAGCCTAAGATGATAATTATTTTATACTAGCTTCATGTTTTGTACGTTTCGTGTAAACAGAGGTAAGCATTTGGAGTCTAACTGAAGTCGTACCGGCCCAAGTTGGTACCATTCTCATAGACTACGAGCAGTGTCTCATTTTTTCTCTGGCGCATGCACAATGACTGTCCTACTATTGGTAATTGTGATAATTAAAATCTGCTTTGTTTTTCTTACAGGTTTTTATTCCATCAACCTGATGTCAGGAAAATATGGCAGTTTATTATAAGGGTTTGGTTAAGAAATTTGTACTTTTAGCTATATTCCCAGACACACTTTATCAATTCAAATAAAAAATTTGAAGAGCAGTTTTGAAATAAGGTTATATATTTTTTGTCTTTTTCTGCTGAACATTTTGATGTCATTAATCAGTTTGACTGACCCCTCAGTACTACTAAGTGGATGATGTATGAAAATGGAATGAATCCTGGAGTATAGCTTTTAGGGCTCTACTTCAAAATATCTGATGAGCACACCCTGCCCCATATCTTTTTTTGGGGGAGTATCCCCCCCCCCACTACTATCCCAGGAATGA
>OZ024888.1:66004975-66054975 GCA_964017195.1 Siderastrea radians | reverse complement strand
TATTCTCGCCGAGAAGAAAGCGAGCGGCTTTTTGACAACAACAAGCAAACCTTCACGCAAAGTAAGCATCATTTTTTACTGTCAGCTAAAACATATTTTTTTTAAGTGTTGAGCGTTTTTTCACAAAAAAACAAACTTCAGATCAAAACAGATTTATGTTTTTAGTCCTCTTTTGTTTTTTTCCAATGGCTCTATGTTTTATCGCCTCGAAAAAACCTTTTGCGAACCATCGCGGTTCTGTTTAGCTCGCAATTTTTTTTTCATGCCCCGCGTTCTTGTTGTGAAAACAATCCTTTTCACTACACCAGAAAAAACATTCATTCTTATTTTTTGTTTTGCTCTATATTTTAGAATCCAACGATGTCCTACCTGTAACGCGGTGAGACGAGCAAGAGGAAAAACTTTTTTCCGAGAAGCGATCGGCGCCACGTTGAATTTTTTTTTCCTGAAACACAGAACTCCAGGGGAAGAAAAGAATTATCATCCAGATAAAAAAAGCCATGACAGAGTCCAGAAGCTACCTTGACATGAATAAAAAACTGTGTCATCCAAGTAAAAAACCAATCAACTATATTTTTAAGGGAATTTTTCAAGCCGAGCCGAACTCGATCGATCGCTTTCTTCTTCGACCCAAAAAAACCTCCCGGCCCAAAAACAACAAAACAACCACAACCCATCCATTGTCTCCTACTCGCCTCGACCCGAAAAAAAAATTTTCCACCCCGACCGGGATTCGAACTCACAATACCAATTCTTAATTCTTCCTCCCCCACAGCGCGCGCCATCCCCACGCACCCTGGTCCTCGCCCTGGCCCCCGCCGCCGCGCGCGCGCGCCCGCCGCTCGCCGCCAAAAAGTCAACAAACTCCGAGAAAGTGTCTTAGAACATAACATGGACCAAATGAATGAACATTTGAAATCTATTCTCTCACACGACAAGCAAGAAGAAGAAGCATTTACTAATCTCTTTAAGTAACTCCATGTCATTGATTAAAACTCGTTTTTAAAAAAAAATTTATGAGTCGTCTTTTTTTTGCGCCCGCGTTCCCATCTGCGGTCATCCCCCATCACTCCCTGCGCGCCGTGCGCGACCATCCCGAGGTCATCTATTTGACCTTTGACCCCTATGACGTCATCAACTGTGCACGTGATTTTTCTTGATGCTGATTGGTGGATATTTGGAGAAGGCCTGAAACGAGCTCTCTGATTGGTTACACGCTGTAGTGACAACCCTTACTACTTGCTAGTAACTGGTAATCTTCATGGCTCCTTTTGAGTTCATCTAACAAATCATCTAACAAAACAAAAACGATCAATTCACTCCTTGCTCGCACAGGAAGCGCAATAAAGAAAAAGCGCAATTAATCTCCTCACCTTGCTTATTACTATATTACAGTTCTCGCGGAATCGCCATGTGAGTTAAAACGTGATACTCGCAATTGCGGTGATTTGGACCATTTTCGAACCTTCAGAAATTTGAAACTGTCGGGTCACTAAGGGTCACTATGGTACAAAGTTGTCCAAATACCTTTTAATTATTCAGATTTTAACTTTTTCTGTAAATTACTCAAGCATAAAGAGACCTATAATTAACTTCGTGTAACTCATTGAAGCGGTGGTAACGGATGGCATGAGACATTGATATTCAAATTATCTGAAAAACCTATTTCTAATGTACTTAATTCAAAAGAAACAACACCTATTTCATGATGAAAGTTGTAAGTTTGTGTTTTGAAGTGTGCTATCCCCGCGAAACGCTTTATCTGTGAAAAAATCCAAAGCGAAAACAGCCAAAATCCGCCATGTATCACAAGACATTCCTCATCTTCCTCAAATTCCATGAGACAAAGGATTGTGGGATACTATTCGTTCTTCTTCTGGTTTAAGGGTTAATGTTGCAAGGGAACCACAAGACGTTAACATGAACAACATCGCGACCCACTCAGTTGATACAATTGATTTTTTTACCCATTCTGATGCCAACACGTCCATAACAGCAACTCACCAGATACCAAGCAAGAGTTTTCCAAGCTTTGGCGAGGAGCTATAACAAGGAAACATTCGTCTTCCGGTTGCGTCCACGGCTCAAGAACGTCTGTGGTTAAGTTCCCACTTCAACATAATCTGCTACAAATTGTGATTAAAGCTAAGACCTTTAACTGAGCACGCGATCAAGTTCAAGGTTTAGTTGCGTGAAACTGTTTCCGCGGGCGTACTTGAGGTTTTTCTCGTGCGTTTTCCCGACTCACACGATATGGAGGACAATTAACGTGCCAAAAAACTCATTGAAAGTGCTGGGAAATAGTTCTGCGCATAGGGAACAGTTGTATAAAACCTCCTTTACTTTTCCTTGGAATCTACAGTGCAACAAAGAACAAAGAAACCAGATAAAAATCACGGAGGAATGCATTGCGCATTACTTTAAATATATTAGCATTTATTTGCCAACTGTGAATATGTAATGCAACCTTTTCCTTCGGTTCATACGTCCTCTTTAACGTTAAATCTAAAAGTGTTCAAGTGAATCAATTTTAATAAGACTCAATACTAAAATTGGTCAAATCGTCAAGCAGGCGTATTTAATTAATTTTTTTTACAAAAATTTATCGAGTCGTTCTTAAGATTTTCCCAAGAGTGTTCAAATTCAAAAATCACCACAAGATTATTACGCGAATGATCTTAGAAAAACAATTCGTTCTCCAGATCGCGAACACCAGTTTCAACATAACTTTTTAAGTGTAAAATTGTAAGTAAAAGACGCATTTTAACAGCATTTTCTAGCCATGTCATCAAAGCATTGATTATTTTTCGGTGCATTTACTAAGGTTGGAAATGTTTTTTGCAATTTACTTCAAAACAAACATACAGAATTGTCTTGTTCTTGTATATTTTGTTTGCCATACACCACAGTTTAAGATGTTGGTATTTGCTTTTCAAATACCTCAAATACACGTACCATGGTTTAATGATGACATTAAGAATGCAAAGCAACAGCGTCGAAAGCACGAGCGCAAGTGGAGGATGAGTGGTTTGGAGTCGGATCGGCGTGTATTTACATTGATGAGGAATCGTACCACCAAGCTAATGGAGAATGCCAGGCGTGTCTATTATGCAGACTTTATTAGCGACAATAACACCGATCAAAGAAGGCTTTTTAAAGCTGCAAATATGTTGTTGGGGCGTTCTGGAAATGCTGTCTACCCTCCTCATTCTGACTCCTTTACTCTCGCTAACGACTTCGGCAGGTTCTTTATTAAGAAGATAACTGATATCCGTACAAAACTGGATAGCTATGATTCAGCTGCTAGCCTTCGGGATGACGACGAGCCTAGTGTCGCGGGACCCCTTTTCACAACTTTCGAGCCTGTGACATCTGACTATGTAAGGAAACATAGTTAACTCTCCAAATAAGTCATGTGCTAGGGATCCTGTACCTACAACGATTGTGAAAGACTGTGTGGATGTACTTCTTCCGGTTGTAACTACGATGATTAATTTATCTCTCAAGGATGGCTTTTTTCCTGACAAACGGAAGGAGGCATTGGTTAAACCTATCCTGAAGAAACCCAACGCTGATTTGGAATTTTAGAACTTTCGTCCCGTGAGTAATCTGAGTTTTCTATCAAAGTTAACAGAGAAAGCTGTCTCCCACCAAATGGTGCATCACATGACAACTCATGACCTCATGCCAGTGTTCCAGTCTGCGTATCGCGAAGGGCATAGCACTGAGACTGCTCTCATTAAGATTCGTAATGACATTCTTATGAACATGAATAACCAGGAAGTGACTCTGTTAGTGCTGTTAGTGCTGTTAGACCTGAGCGCTGCGTTTGACACGATTGACCATACTCTGCTGCTTCGGCGTCTCCAATCCAGATTTGGATTCACAGGGACAGCATTAGCGTGGCTCAGATCATATCTATCTAATCGATTCCAATACGTGGTCATTGATGATACATGTTCAAATAGGTTCGACTTGAGCTTTGGTGTTCCTCAAGGCTCTTGCCTTGGTCCACTATTGTTTTCTATCTATACCACTATACCAGTCAACTGTTTGACATTGTTAGTCATCACTTACCGCAGGTACATTGCTATGCTGATGATACTCAACTCTACTTGGCGTTCAAACCCGATAACAATGCTACTCAGCTTGCTGCGGTACGTTCCATGGAGGCCTGTGTTGAAGACTTGAGACGATGGATGATCAAAGATAAGCTCATGTTAAATGATGATAAGACCGAGTTCGTGCTAATCGGTGCAAAGCAGCAATTGGCGAAAGTCTGTATTGACACTCTGTCGGTTGGCATTTCAGAGGTTTCAAACTCCAACCTCGTTCGCAACCTTGGTTCGTGGTTTGACTGTAATTTCACAATGGCTACACATGTCAACAAGATTTGCAAAGCAGCATTTTACCGTCTTTACAATATTGCTAGAATCAGGAAATATCTAAATCGGCAATCGACAGAAGCCCTTGTTCACGCGCTTGTGACCAGCCGCGTAGATTACTGTAATGGATTGCTTTATGCTAACCCTTATTTGTGTAAGCTTCAGCGAGTGCAGAATGCTGCAGCTAGACTGGTTTTTCGAGCACCTAAGTTCTGCCAGACATCGCCATTCCTATTTGAACTACCCTGGTTGCCTATTAAGTCTCGTACTGATTTTAACGTTATTTTAGTTACTTTAAAGTGATCCATGGATTTGCCCCTAAATACATTTCTGATCTTATATCTATCAAGTCTATCGAACTATAGCCTGAGATCAGACGGTGAACTGCTTTTGTCACCACCTGTTGTAAAGACTCTATCTACCCTCGGTGACAGGACTTTTGCGGCGGCTGCGCCTAAATTATGGAACCAGCTACCGTCAGAACTAAGGAGAATCACTTTCATCGATCATTTTAAGCGAGCTCTGAAGACATATCTTTTTAAACAAGCTTTTTATTAGTGTACAGATATATATACTTTTAATTTTTAAATTTTAATCTATTTTATTTTATTTTTAATCTATTTTTATCTATTTTTTAATTTGTATTTGTAACGCGCATTTGAAAACCTATGTTGAATTTGCGCGCTATAAATGCATATTATTATTATTATTATTATTATTATTATTATTATTAAAGTGAAATTTGGATCGCGCAAAATTTCAATTTTACTGTTTCTGAGGATTTTTCTTTATCGTTGTCATGGAAATATCGATTTTCACAAAATGTAAACCACGCTAAAGTTCAATCCAAAACCAACAAGTATTTCGAATTTCACGTTGATCTGACAATGAGAAGACTGTCCAGCTGAGAGCCGATTCAAAAAGTGAGGTATGGTCCAAAAAAAAGCTGTATCGAAACACCTTAAAAAGTGATAAATGTTATGCGTATAAACCATATATGATCGTATGTTACTCGTATGTATTCGTATGTCACTTGACTGTATGTATCCGTATGTTACTTGTATGTCACTCATATGTATCTGTATGTACCCGTATGATATTGGTAAGTGACTGGACTTGTATGGATTCGTATGTACCCGTATGTATCCTTGTTTTACTCGAATGTTACCCGTAAAACTTGTGTGGTGATTTTTATTTTATTTACTTTGATCTGAATTAACCAAGCTTCTCCTTTGGGTCTAATAAGGATATAAAGAAATTGTTCAAGCGCCATGCCTCACTTTCCCACCAAAATTCGCCGCTTGGGAAGATGCCAATCCCGAGCGGCAGAAAAGTGCTCGGAATTTGAAGTGACGCCAATAACATGGAAAAATTTATTAAAGTGCGTGACGTTGCGTCGAAAATTCTTCACACCGTACAAACAAACTTTGCTAAAACTAGGTAAGAACCTTTATTATGTAGCTTTCTATCTCCCATTTAATAAAATTCAAAACAAATCGACAAATTTTTGGTAAGTTGAAAAACTATAATTTGTTCGGCATAAGCCCATCCACCTTCGTTGATTAGTAAGTCTTGATGTAAGTCTCCGGGGCACCCAACGGTTCGCTTCGGGGAATATCTGTTCAGGAGGCCTAAACAGCCTGACATATTCGGATTTAATTGCAGTGAAAACTAGAATTTCGTTGGCGAAACAGACATGTAACAAGGGGACTGATAATTCCTGTTGTTTTCAAATAGACAAATATGTCGTTTAGAGTATAAGATAATAAGGCCAGCTAGTATTTTCGGAGAGCTAACAGCAACCCAGAAATTCGGCGAATAGGATTCTGGTTCCTAAAATCTTCTGTAGTCTAAATTTCCAGCTTTTCTGCGGCCTAAATTTTCAGCTAAAAATTACGAACAGATCTGATCAACCTGTGTTAGCTTACACAAATATGCCGCTAAAAAGCTCCAAAACAATCCAAGAAAGAAGAAATCATATTTAAGTATATCGCTAAAATTTTCTTGTTGGGTGTCCCTGTTTTCGACAACTGCACTGTCAGGGGCGTCCCCAGACATTTTTTGGCGGTACGCACAAAGTCAGATTGATACTTAGGGACGGACCATTAGAAAAGCTATTGATTATACGCATTTGCGTATTTCGCGTAAAGGCAGGAACGCCCCTGACTGTAGCTTTTTAATAGTAACATAAGCCTTCAAAAGGGTGAGTATCCGGTCAGTATGTCTGCAGCAGTTGTGACAGATCAAAGAGAAGAGTAGTTTTAAGAGCAGAATCAAGGAATCGCTCGTTTGAAAAATCTACGGTCCAGATTATCATGTAACTTGCTGTGAGTAAACTTTAACGGTTTGCCAACGTGTTTGAGGTCATTATACTGGAAAAAGTCAACTTGGCGTTTGAAACAAAATCGCATTTTATTTAAAAAGCAGGCTTTGGAAAAACCTCTTGTAACTACGCAAATCCAGTTCGATCGCCAGAAATTTATTTTTTAATATTTTTACGTGACATTTCTGTTTGTTCCTGGAATTCTAAGAAATCGTTTCAAGTTTTCCTTTTTTAAAAACGCGATTTTAAAAGGACACTATAAAGCCTATGTTCACGTTTTTTTTAGTATTAATGAGTATGCCCCTTACTAAGTGGACCAAATAACCATGCACATACCAACTCTAGCAGACTAGCCTGGGGGTAGTCTAGAGTGCAAAATGAGTATTATCGTGTAGTAGTGGGGCTAATAAATGGTAATTTTAACACAGGTGTTGTTTTAAGAGTTTGCAGCATTTTCGTTTACATCCTCTCTAATTTTATTTACGCACGTAAAGCCAGTTAATTTCAAGCCCGTACGCACGTAAAATTTACGCAACAGTGGAAATCCACCTTTATTCACGAAAAATTGTAGATAAAAGGTAAATTCTACAAATAAAACAGATTGCTAGATTGCTAGCTACGGTAGGCTGAAATAACTAACCAAAACTAACCAAACGAACCAAAATGGATCATCAGAACTGTGAGAACGTGATCGGAAATACATTCGTGATTATACTTTGCCACTCGCGGTGATAAAAAGAGGAAACTGTTAAATTTAATAACTTTCATTCAGTCTGTCATTGTTGACACAAAGGGAACTCAAACTTTTAAAGTGAGTGACTAAAATGAGCTCTACGAGGTAATAAACATTTCGTTTTTCGTAAAAATTTAGCTGAGCATTAACCTATTTGTTTTTTTACATCTACAGCCTTTCGAGGCAAGGCTACAACCCTGTTATTGTTACAGGTTTGAACAAATCCTTCATCGGTTTCAATTATGATATGACAAAAAAAACATTGACTTGAATAAAGTTTGCAGAAGAGTCCGCTTATTTCAGTGAGGAGATGACTAGCACTTTTCGAGCTTGGGAATGATCGATGAAGTATTTCTTTTGCCACGTTAAGTAATAACCTGACTAAATATTTCCCGCTAACAGGATGTTAACACGTCGGCCATGCACAAGGTAGAATAATTAATAATTCGATATGATCACCTGTGCTGTATGGGAAGTGCTTACATCTTTATCATTACTTACACTCTACGCTGCTCAGTTCAAGACCAGCAGCGGACCAGACTTTTATCATCTTACCTGCAAGCTATAAGGTAATTTTATTCAAGTTCTGTCTACTTCTCGTATTAGACAAAGGAAAAATTCTAAAAGCTAAGTTTTTCTCAGTCGCCAGGGACCCTTTTCTCGAAACTGCAATTAACTTATTGGGTCTCAAAACTATTGTATGTGCACAATATACTTTAACAGTTTCACCAATAATCGTCATCTTCGAGCACTAAATCACAAAAAAAAATACAAGACAAAAACCCAACTACCAAAAAGGCATGCATGTCATATTATTTATATGTACGTGACAACTACAACAAGCATAAGGGAAGTCATTCTGTCTTGACTAATTAAAAGGAAGCTGATGTTTTGGCAATAGAGCATTAGCTCTCCTCGCGGCTGCAAAGATACACTCAACATGCTTGACGACCGTTCGTAAGAAATTGCAGGTCTATTTCAGTTGAGTTTATGCTGTGGTGTATCTGTATCATCCGTTTTTCGGTTGTTTGGTTGATCAACATTTTATAATCGGCAATGCATTCAGTTGAAACAGTTGCAGATATAAATTGATTGATATTTGACAACCGGTTCAACTGTATAAACAGTTAAAAAACTTTCCAAAGAGAAAGAAAGTCAACAAGTCACTCAAAACTATTTGAGGAGGAAACGATTGCTCCCAATGAGACATGAACTTATTTGCTGAATAAGTGGTTAAATTACACACACTTTCTGGCACCACTGTTCATAATGCAATGAAGAACTTCCTGTGTTTAATTTTTGAGGGTAAACATTTTAACAACGTCTTTTTAAATCTTCTTTCATCACGCTGCGGGATAACTCCAAACACGT
Organism: Siderastrea radians; assembly: GCA_964017195.1. Classification (NCBI taxonomy): domain Eukaryota; kingdom Metazoa; phylum Cnidaria; class Anthozoa; order Scleractinia; family Rhizangiidae; genus Siderastrea; species Siderastrea radians. The sequence goes on along the minus strand of OZ024888.1, from coordinate 66,046,163 downwards.
TTATATTTTGTCAGGTAAGAAAAGACGACTTTTTAGCAGTTGCAAAGATCGCAAGATTTAGAATACACTATTAGTGTACAAAATCCACGGCCTAAATTTACGCGAGTTAAATGTTCGGGGAATTTAATGGTTCCTGTACAAAACCGAGAAAGATGCAAAACTTCCAATCTAAAAGAGGTAGAATCTTTGTACTGTCAATGGAACAACAATAGCAACAACCAAATATGTCCAAAGGTAGCTGGAGAAGGGTACAAAATAACCGTTCATTTTGTTTCGCAACCGAACAAAGTCATCGCCTTTACGTGGATTAATATCCACGAAACACGAAATAAAACGAAAATATTAATAAAATGGCACTAGGGTAATATGTTGATGAGAGCGTTCTCACGAACTATGGGTCAATTTCTGGCAGTTTTATTAGAACCGAAGTTTTAGAGGTGCTAACAGCAATATTGTATAAGAAATGTAGTCTCTTTAAGCAAATCGCAAATATTTGCCGGCTCCGGTGATATCGATATTCTAGAAACAGCTCCACAAATTCTCTCTTCCACAGTACACGTACAGTCCTTAAGAGCCAGTCCACGAGACGTTCAAAGATTTTTGGAAATGGTCAGAAACAACCCTATCTCAAACTTTGGCTGCTGAGAGCTAGTCATGAGCAAGTAATCAAATCGACATTATTTTGCCTTCTAATGCTAATGTGGTCACGTGACAGGCAATTTAAGTTTGGCCCCCCTGAGAGAAATTTTGGCTCAAAAAATTTTCCAAAATTTACCAACTTTGCATGTCTCTTGTCAGAACAAACATTAGCCAATCACAAATCAAATGCTGTTTCTTTACTAAACTAACCTTCTTCTTTATAAAAATACTAATATTTCTTTCAGACTCTTCTTATCAGCTAAACAATAATTTTCAACAGAGAGTGTGGTTTGACAGATTTGAAAAAGTGCCAATTTTACCAAATTTCAAAGGAATTTTTTTCTATGTAGTAGACAAGATCTATGGTTGGTCTGCATTTCCCAAAACAGCCAAAGGATTGTACTTAAACATTATCGAAAAATCCTTGCGGGCAATTCATTTTTAATCATCAATATAGCTTATGCAAAATTGACATTTTCCTAAAATAGACATATCTGCATTGAATCACCTTTTAACACTTAAAAAAGACATGAAACCTGTAAAAATGTAAAACACAGGCTAACAAAGTATACGGTTATCGTTTGAATGACTTCACTGTCGCAGATTTTTCACATAAACGTTTTGCAGCTATTGCAGTCGTTCCTTCCCCACCCCTCCCCCGATAAATTTTAAGGTGAGTCAGGTGTGTATTATTTAATTTCCAGCAGAAGCTTATTTCAAGCTATGCGAATAGATTCATTCGGCTTTTCGGTGTCATTTTCAATCATTCAGAATCTGAAATAAATTTATAGGCCATAAAAACAGGCTGAAATGAGAGAATTGAAGTCGAGAGGTTGCGTTACTGTGCGTGACACAGAGAATCGACTTTCGTGTATGACTTGTATGGATAACTCCTCGACGGCAGATTTACTATTTTACAAGGGGAAAATGGCAACCAAATAATTTCTCATATTCGACGAGGAACAAGGATTTCCTATACCAGCCTACACCTTACACATGGTGGACGCTTAACGTTTTACAGTTAAACAACTGTTATACCGACTTTGCGACTTGTCTTTGTGTGTATGAACCGTGTGTCTGATTTGTTGCAGTTAGTCGGTGACCAAATGTAGCTTACATTCTATAAAACCTCAAGAATTGAACCACTGTTTCAGCGGTGGTTTGTGTCTAGAATACTTTGTTTAGGGATTGAATGGGTTTTGCTGAATGCCCTTCGAGGATACCAGTGATCAGACATAATGATAACAATGATACTTGTTTCACGAAATCATTAATGATCTGTTAGAACTGATTTCGTCAATTGATAATATCAAATTATTAGAACTATAGAACTACAAAAGTGGATTAAAAAGCAAACAAGCTACTTTGGACCATCTTAGGCGGCGTTCACACGTCAAACTAATGTTAGCCAACTCGTGTGGGCAAACTCAAATTGATGTGTGTGAACGACACAACAACATGTTGGCAAACTGTTGGCAAGAATGGAGACAAGTTCTATTTCAAGCCAACAGTTTGCCAACATGTTGTTGTGTCGTTCACACAAACCAATTTGAGTTTGCCAACACGAGTTGGCCAACATTAGTTTTACGTGTGAAGGTCGCTTTAAGTGTAGCTCAAAGGCGAGTACCAATTTCTCCGGTTCCTCTTCCTGTTAGAACGTGTTTATGCATGATAACACAAGAAGACTAGCGCATACCTCAGCGGTAGGAGAAGCACCGTCAACTGTGACCTACGTACTTGCTTGGAGAAATCTGTTTGCTACCAGTTACTGCAACTTTTCATCATGAGAATCTCAAGGTTAATGTTGAATGTTACACATTCGCTTTCGAAGTTTTGATTTTATCCTGCGTAGACACTACGTCTACGTAAACTTCCCTGCATAAAAACGTAGTTATTTCCCTGCAACAAATGATATTAAAAAGCCGGTGAACGTCAAGGCGGGGGCTTAATACTAATTAACAATATGGGAGGCTTCGAAACACATAAGAGCAATTTGCGTTTACATAGGGAAAAATACGTAAAAAAACTACTGAACAAAGCAAACTGCAAATGCTTATCAGCTGCAGCATAAACGGAAACAATCCAAGTGTATTATCTACTGAAGAGAAACGCCCACCCCTTGCCCGCACGCGTCAACGGGAATTGAATTACGTCGTCACATTGCCTGGTCGCTGGTGTGATGTCGCTTTACCTAGTGAGCTGCGAAGCAGGTCATTTGTGAGTTAACTTAAGCCCACGATTTATGCTTCTGACAGTTTAAGACGCTGCGCCATGTCGCGAACTTTCTGGCGGCTTGTCAAAATTAAATCGCTTGGTTTCTAGACTTCTACGAACCTGCCCCATCCTAGACAGCTTGGCAGAGCTTTCCGCATTTCACAGCATTGGACTTTATCTGATTAAAGGCGGATGTCCTTTTTCAAAAACTTCAGTCTGCTGTCTTTCGCCTTGTAATCGTCTTTTACCTCCTCGTAGTAATCTGCTTTTCTCGAAACCAATCGTGTGGCATTTGTCCTGCAATTGGCTGCAGCTGGCCTTGATCACCACAGCAGATAACTTGAACACCCCGTTCGTTAAGCCACTCAAGAAACGTCTCGAGGATGTGCCTGGACACTGTACAAACCTCGTCCCAAATAATAACACGCGGAATGAACTTTTCGCCCATCCGTTCTGGCGTCCAGTCGTTTTTGCCACTCCACCGGAAGAAGCTGTGGTATGTCTGCGTTTTCACGACCCCCCCCCCCTACCCTGCATATCCTTGGCGAGCCGGTGGGTTGGTGTTATCACGAGCGGATTTTTGTCTTTGAATAAGTTTATTGCTCTTGTGGTTTTTCCACTGCCTCCTCCTCCACTGAGATAGCTAAGCATGTGCCGCGACAAAGGGTCGTGATAGCTCGGTATCGTTGACTCTGCTGTTTGTTTGGCTTGTCTAATATGCTCTGGCTTTGGGAAGTACACTGCTCGCACATCCGGCAAGAACAACTTCTCACCCTTGTCGCGCCACTGAGCAGGGCCTATTTCACTTCTAGAATTCTGGTTGGATTGAATCTCTTCGCCGGTTTTTTGTCTTAAAGTTTTTTCAACTTCTTCCCGACAAATGGGAGGGACATACGCTTCCACACCTCTAGCCTCCACAGTGCTTTTTTCTTGTCGCCACCCGGACAACCTCCCCAGGTTCGAATCTTACCAACATTAACTGGCATACGCCAGCACAGAGGCCCTCAGGTGCTTGTACTGTGGTTGTGAGCCGTCGTAATATGTTAAGATATGCCCAAGAGGACACCTTTGAGGTGCGCTAACAAGCAGGCTTTCTGGATGTCCTCCAAGAGGCTCATAGATGTCGGCTTTCAACTGTTTATTTCTCTTGCCTTGATGCTGGCCGCATGGCTCACGTTGGAGGCCCGGTCGACGAGAGACTCGTCGCTTAAATGGCGGCATTCTTTTTTCAGTCTATTGGGGGTCTCCTGCGTCCTGAATGTGCGGCCGTCTTGGAGTATAAACTGGTCTACATTGAGCTGCCTGCCTTCACCGCCAAGACGCCAGACTGCTGTAGGTCTGGTCTTGGTCGCTGGTTGGATTGCTTCCCACACATCTCCCTCGTATATGTAGACCCTCCTCGTCTGTGGAAAATGCAGGTCTTTGGACCAAGCGTGGCCGTTGTGGTAGATGAGCTCTATTGGTCGATGGCCCCCATTGCCACCCCTACCATATTTCCCGCTATTGTAAATGTTTTCACCAGCAATATCCTTCGAGATGATTGCTCTTTTGAGGCTCTTTTCCAAATCAGCAACATATTCAACTGTGGCCCCGGGTCCACGGACTTCAGCCTCCCACTCCTGTATCTTCTGGCGTCTTATGTCTGTTAGCCCTTGCCCCCTCAGTGCGCCTTCGAAATGTTCCGCCACTCGCTGAGCAACACAATTGAACTCGCCGACCATCATCGGGGCGAGGTTAGCGGGGTCTGGGTTTCTGAGAGGGTATAGGCCATAAATGACCGCGGTGGCGGGGTAAGCATTTTGATAATAGACCCTGTCGATCCCTGTCAACAGCCCCGATGTGGTGCCTCTCGTGATCGCAACAATACCCTGCCCCCTATTTTCGCAAGGTCTGGTTGCTAGGGAGTGACGTCAAGGGCTTGCAAGTTAGCCGTCACCGTAGTTGACTTGCGGTTTCACAGCCGCAGCGTTTCTATCGGGCTCTTTTGACTTAAAGTTCTAAAGAGGTTGGATTTCATAAATATTTTGACAAGAGCGGTAAAATTCGATTATTCGATCTTTCACTCCTTTCCTTCTGCGAATGGATGCTTTCGATAATCGGCGGGTTCGAGCTCTCTACAAGCGCTTCAGGGAGTGTTTTAACTAAATTAGAAGATGTGTGAAATGTGGCGTTTTAGTGTAGTCCGTTCACTGGCAAGTTTTATGAACGAAGTGGCCAAGTACCAGCTCGCAGACGTGGCGGGTCTTCTGATCTTTCTGATGGGAGAGTTACCAAAGAAGAGCTGTTTCTTATTTGGTGGTGCTTTTGCAAGCAAAGCGTGATATCGGCGAAAATTACCTACAAACAATGCAGTACAGACTACAAATCACTACGGCGAAACGTCTTCAGGTAATGGAAGGAATCCACTGTAACATGTAACTGGTAGTCTAGCGAAATAACCGTACAACGAGGTAAGTTATTCCTTCGATCGTTTCTTTAGATAAGGTAAACGCTTCCGTCCGCTCGCGCGCAATCTCTCCTTTCAGGGATAATCGAGCGAAAAAAACACAGCAGCAGCGAGCGCCAAAATCGCCTGCCGCGTGGAAACGTGGGCCGCGCGTGATGAGCTGCCGCTGTAAGCGCGCGCCACGTTTATATTTATTTTTAAAGAAAAGTAGCCCTTTTACAAATGCGGTTTTCAAAGAGGTCCTTAACGAAATAAATAAACTAAATATCTATGAACTCTTTCGTAAGAAAACAAACAAGTAAACAAGAAGCCCTGTTATACACTCTGTAGTAAAAATAACATAATTGAGTTGACACGCGCATTTGAATACCTTTTCTCGTTCACCCAGGTTGGACTCCTTGGCATCACCGTATGCCTGAGCGCTTCTGGGATATGCAACATAATAAACATTTGAGGCAAAATTTAAGAGAAATGTTGTTCATCTTTTCCTGGTTCAGCCAGGTTGAAGTCCATGGCATCAACGTATGCCTGAGCGCTTCTGGGATATGCAACATAATAAAAATGTCGATACAAAATTTAAGAGAAATGCTGTATATCTTTTCCTGGTTCACCCAGGTTGGAGTCCATGGCATCACCGTATGCCTGAGCGCTTCTGGGATATGCAACATAACAAACATTTTGAGACAGAATTTTGGACATATGTTGATATCATTTCCTGGTTCACCCAGTTTGGAGTCCATGGCATCACCATATGCCTGAGCGCTTCTGGGATATGCAACATAACAAACATTTTGAAACAGAATTTTAGACAAATGTTGATATCTTTTCCTGGTTCACCCAGGTTGAAGTCCGTGGCATCACCGTATGCCTGAGCGCTTCTGGGATATGCAACATAACAAACATTTTAAGACAGAATTTTAGACAAATGTTGATATCTTTTCCTGGTTCACCCAGGTTGGAGTCCATGGCATCACCGTATGCCTGAGTGCTTCTGGGATATGCAACATAACAAACATTTTGAGACAGAATTTTAGACAAATGTTGATATCTTTTCCTGGTTCACCCAGGTTGGAGTCCATGGCATCACCGTATGCCTGAGTGCTTCTGGGATATGCAACATAACAAACATTTTGAGACAGAAGTTTAGACAAATGTTGATATCTTTTCCTGGTTCACCCAGTTTGGAGTCCATGGCATCACCGCATGCCTGAGCGCTTCTGGGATATGCAACATAACAAACATTTTGAGACAGAACTTTAGACAAATGTCGTACATCCTTTCTGGTTTACCCAAGTTGGAGTACTGACATCACCGTATGCCTAGAGGCACTTCCGGGATAAAAGTCACACATTCTCCGTACTTTTTCTGAAGAATCGCCCTCCAATTTAATGGGAAAAAAAGTGATTCTTGTCTTATTGTCAATAACCCCCCTCCCCCAAAAACAATCCTACCTCAAAGATAAGCCCATGAAAAAACGGTTTGGAATTTCTCTGTAAGACCCTGCAGAAGAAAGGCTGTGCCTTTTGAAATATTGGTAATTATACAGTTTCCCTACCGTTGAATCAGCATTGCTTTTTTATCGTACTTGGTTCTTTATTTTTTGCTGGTTAGATCCTTTACCACAGGATCCGGTACTTTTATTTTGTTACGGTGGTCCATGCAAAATTTACTGTTTTGGAATTATTGCCTTATTTTATTATCGCACGCAAAGCCTGTGTATTTCACGGCCGCCTGCTTAATAGTCACTTTGTTTTCTTTTGACTAAATATTTCCTTTTTCTGATGCTTGTGCCTATTCTCAGTGCACCAAAAGAACCCCCGAACACTTCAGTTAGTCAGGAGCCCAGCGCTGTCAAATGTTGTCCGTATTTCGCAAGTTGGAACCAGAATAAAATTGGAGGTGCTTATAATTATTCCGGTGCGACTTTCGAACCGGTGTGAGTTTATTTTGGTTCGCTCTGTATTTGTTTTACATGATACCGGAAAGTACACAAGAAGGCATTGCACAAAGGACACGCGAGAGACACGAGCGAGCGCGAAAATCGCCTGGAGGGTGAAAACGCGATACGCGCGTTATGAGCATGTTCACGTTCGACATGTCAGGGTGTTCTTTTTGCCTGACTATTCTTGAGTGAGAAGAGAATGCTCGTAGTCTAGATACTGGTCCAGAATCCTATGTTGGTAAAATTCAGTCTTTGTCTTACTATTTCATGGCAGAAGGAGCTCATCGTCACAAAAACGGAATATGTTAACGCAGTATAAATCTCCTACCGGAAAAGGATAATGTTAGCTCTTCTGGAAGAAATTTAAGCGGCTGATAATTTCACGTAGTATTTCAGCGTTGTTATCCTTGTTTCAGGCTTTGCCAATCAAGTGAGGCGGGATGAAATTTTTAATTATTTTGCAGTATAACTAACGCCAGGACAGTGTGCTTGAGTAGAGTGTAGTTTTTTCGATTTGCCGATGGAGATCCGTCGCGTGGTCAACAGCCTAAATTTTTCTTCTTCAAGGCTATACGTTTTTAAGCGATTTCCTGCCACACCGCAATTACAGCCTGTTTATGTATCTCTCAAACGCCATGAATAACATTAGAATCAATTAAAACAAGCAAGAAAGAATTTCACGCTTAAAGATTATAACACATTCGCGCGAAAATTAACGCCTAAGTGGAACAGAAACGATCATCAAAACTGATTTAATTACATTGGAATGCTAATAAGTTACTGGGCTTCACGCAGAGATACGTGTCTTAAAGACACGTATCTCTGCGGAATCCCAAGGTAATTTTTGGTTGCTAAGAGCGTCTGGCTCGTTATGGACCTATTAATAACGCATCCTAGAACTTTGTTTTCATAAAAATTTCCATGGAACATGCCAACTTTAACTATAGATATCCTTTTATGAAGTAATAAACTAACATTTAATATTGCCATTGCAATATCCCCACTGTAACATTGCAGCGAAAACATTATACGAAAACTGTATGTGGACTGCAACCCTTGAGCTACTAGTTGGCTGTCCTTCAAATTTTTTTATTTAAAACATAAAAACCACGTAAAAATGTTTTAAAAAACCTCTGAAACTAGAAATTTATTTTTCGTCAACACTGAACCCTCTAAATCCAGTAACTAATGTATCACACCCGTTTGCTTTTTGCAAGCTTAAAAACAAGATACTTTTAGGTTTGAATATGATAGAGTGTCAATTTGTGTTTTTTTAATCGTTAATAACTACACGTATATCTTATATGTAATACGTGAAACGGATTAACTGTTGTCCACTCATCACCGAAAAACGGTGAAGTTACAAAAAGCCACAACCACACCATTTCTGTACTTTCCTGGCAAGGATGTGCGCAATTTGGTTTTAAATCAAAAGATCCACTTTGGAGAATTTGCACAAACAGTCGCACGTTCCTCTCTGGAAGCGAACACTCCGCCATGTCTGTTGATGTGTGACTTATGTAAATTGGTCTCGGTTTTCATGCGTGGGAAAGTTGTGTCAGCTTTCAAAACATCGCCTCCGTGGTGCAAGAATATTTGCCTTGTTCACGCTTTACAAACCACTCTTTGATTCTCAAGCAGATTCAACTAAAACTGATAAATGATTTCCAGGACAAAAACGTGTTGTTAAGGCGTGAAGCCAAATCAAATTGCTGTCGGTTTTCAAAACATCGTGTTGTAGGCTTGCACCAAGTCGATCTCTTCGATTGATATTATTTTGCCCTGTGTTTTTGCAAGTAAAGGGAGCGAAGCTAACTTCAGTGAGGTCGCGAAGAGACCAAGCGAGCGACGAAGTCGCGAGAGGCCTACTAACCTAAAAATGAAATGACTTGGGAAAGTCTAATCGTGTTGTTGAGTGGTGAATTGTTCAGGGGTACCACCTAGTTATAGTTATTGAGCTGTCAATTATTTTTCAAAACTCATGGTTATTCAAAAAAGCAGAAAAATACTTTTCTATCTTGTTAATTGACGCAGAAGGTTTGCTCCCCCGTTTGACCTGGAGCCATTGCAAAGTTATTGTCGTTAAGGTAAGCTATGTAAAGGAATACAATCGTGAACAAAAGAAGGATGGCAAAGTCCTGGATTTTGTTTTCTTTTTTATCTGTTTGCTCCTGTTCAGTACTATAAATAGAGGGCTGTATAGGCCCTATGGCAGCATAATTTCATTTGTAAAGTCACTGTCATGTATCTTCCGTAAGAATGTCTAAAGGTAAATGAAATGGAAGTGGATCCAAAAATTGAGTGAAGTTTCTAACTGCTTGGTAGCTTAAGACCATACAGTTTGAACTGTTTTTTACACACATATTTTCGATCAATCACTTTTCCAACTTTATACATGCAAGGCTGAGAATAGACTAGTGCTTGACATGCCAGTTTCTAAATAAGGATAAAATGCATCCACTTTTGCAAAAGCGCGACTTATGGCTTTTAAAGATAAGCTATGAGCTGCAAGGTTCTAAGCTGCAGTTTGTTTTGCAGAGGAACTCAAAACGAAAATTCGAGTGCAGTTTTGTTCAGAAATTTTTAATTGTTTGGTATCTCCTTGATTATAGAGTTACAAAAGCGCAGTTTTCATGAAACGATATTACAGTCGGTCTATTAGAAGGACAGATAGATTATTGCCTCTCACTCAACTTGATAGAAATTTTCACCATGCTTAATTACGAAATGCACCTGTGAAAAAATTACACGATGAACAATATGCAGAAACTGAGTCGGTTTTCATTACGGGTTAACTTTTCTGGCAGAAATAACAGAATTTTTGTTGTCGACCGGTTTTATGTTGGATGTTGAAACCAGTTTAACTTAGTATGAAACTGGGATATGTCGCAAGACGTTTTATAAAGGCCTGATTCTTACAAACACTAAACCTAAGGCTAGTAGTGAACAAAGATTACTAGAGTGCTTTCGACTAGTTGCATTCTGTCAGACAGCTAAGCTTCCAGTTCCAAGTTGTCACCAAGGAGACGAAACCCTTTGAGTCCTTTGCTTTCCCCTAAATGAAAGCATGGGTCTCTAGCATGGGTTCTTTGTTAAACAAGCTTGGGTTTGCGTATTGTTTTGACTAAGAATTGCCGTGAAATGATTTGACCATGGTGAACAAATTTTTTGCTGACAACAAATGTCGTTGAATATGTGCCAGCATTTTCTTTCCTTCAGTGGAAAAGTGAGCGCTCAACCCAGATAAATCACTTGGTTAGACAGCACAAAAGCTCCAAAACATGCACTAACAAAGGGCCTGAAACTAATTTTTCAGACATCTTGATGACCTATTTACAAGAGACACTTTACATGACAAATGAAACAGACATGTCGATTTAGCTAGCAAAGACATTTGCAACATCAGAAATTGGCCAAACTTTTCTCATCTACACTAGCAAATACAGTTTGCAATAATATTTGCTAGTATGCATGGGGCTTTGGGCTCTACAACTTCAGCTCAATTAGTCAATATACAGAATTACTGGATTCAATCCAACTATAAACCCTTCGGTGGTTTGTGCACGACTTTGCATCAAGGAATTTGCCAGCGATATGTTTCAAAAATGACCATCAAGGTAAGCACTGCACAACAATGATGAATTAGTATCATTGAGCATTTTGATGCCTCAGTTGACAAATTTACATTTCTCGTGTCAAAAATAACAGAGCTAGGCTGTTGCGTGTCTCGACAAATGTCCTAACAGAAAAGTCCACTTTTATCCTGTATATTTAGCCTTCTTGTCAGTCTTTATCGTCATGACTTACAACAACGTGACTAGTTTCTGGCCCTGAAAGTCAGCAGAAATCACTCTCAAATTTCTCAAATTCAGCAACAAGGAATAACAAAATCTCCGTACGAATTAGCGATGTTTTCTCGAGCGCTATACATCCTACCTCCGCCGCTTGTGTTTATAAGAGTGTTTAAAACTGTGTCTAGTCAACCAACTTGAAAATTTTACCGGAAAAATTAGTTTCTAGCTCCGAAAAGTTTTGTGATGGCCTTTGTGGTCCTTGGCAGAGATCACTCTCAAACTGTTCTCAAAATTCTTCAAATTCAGCAACAGGCATAGCAGTCTGAGTCCAAAGGAATAATGGATCTTTTCTCGACCGCTAATAAATCCTAGATGCGCCACTTGCAAACTCAAAACCTTTTCTAAAAAATTCGAAGAAAATAACAAAAATAGCTCAACCGGAATCCATATTCGCCTACTTGTGTGTCACTAAATTGACCGTTTGGGGCCTGGGCGTCATGAAAGCGAGGCCAAAGTCCATACCAGTTTCCGGCCGAGCGTAGGCCCCTGCAAAAATCTTCGGGGAGGGGAGTGGGGCTAAATTGGCGATGACGACCCAGCATCCATTACAGAGAAAATCTCGATTTTTTTCTGGCCGTCTGGCAGAGGACACCCAACACACGATTAGGAATGCGTCCTCCTTCGTCGAACGCAATTACACTTAAGCACAGTTTACAGGATTCGTGAGGAATCCGGTAACATTGGTACCGGATTTGTTTTTGCGTTTACTCACAACAGGACTATCCAGATTGCATCACGAATCCCAGTACTTTGAATGCGAAAAATAAAGCGAATACTTTGTATCGGAATAGCTATAAATCCGGAATATTTCATTGTATAACCGGGTCTTCAGTGACTTCAAGTACTTTCTACGCTAACTTCAAGTCGAAGACTTGCAGACAAACGCAGAACACCCTACCCTATTTTCAAATGCCGATTTCCATGGATTTTTCCGGTTTCAAAATATGCGAATTTGGTGTCAAACTACTCAGTAGATCCCAGGCTTTCTAGATCTGCCCGTACATCTTAGGATTATACATAATCTGAATGACGCATCCACTACACGGCAGTCCATCAGCGATACGTCCAGTCACGGCTTCTTTGGAGAATAATATTTTCGAAGCCCTATTTACATGGATTTTGCTCACTTTTTGGACATATATATTTAGTGATAACTAAATCACTTAAATCCGTGCGTACATCTGAAGAAAGTAACCCATTACTCTGTCAAATTTTCATTTTCGCTAAAAATCTGTCCATTTTCTGAGTATTTTGGGACAAAGTTTGGTAGCTTGGGGACGAAAGTGAAACTAGAGGCAATTGTCGCCCAATTTTTTGCCATGGAGCCAAGGCCGATCTTACTGCTCAGAGAAAAACATTTCTTTTCCAGTCACTTTGCACAGTAGAGCTGAAAGAAAAATAAAGAGTGCTAATCTGTTGGGGGCAGCAGTCGGCTAATTTGAAATGACACTAGCTTTGGTGAGTTGACAAGTTCAGTTTTCCAGCTTCTTCACCTAATAGCGAATTGACTTTCTGAGTCATCATTCTGCTAATGTGGTGTTTTAGAGTCAATTTGGTGTGTCTACGTTCTCCATGTTAACCCGTTTAGGGGGAATGACGACATCAAAAGTGACCGTTTCCTTTCATAGAAGCAAAAGCTGTTATTTTCTTTGCTTCCATCCAGGCAACGTGACAACCATGTATGAAGCAGATGATGTTGCCATAACAACAGTGACGTCCATTCTCATCATTATAAGCATCTTTGGAAACTCCCTAGTTTGTGCTGTGATAATGCGATTTCGAGATATGAGGTACCTACAGCACGCGGATAGTTAGATTAGAACAGTGCTATTGTTTCTAGAAAAAAGGGGGGAAAGAAGTGGGCTTAGAGGGGAATGAAGGAAATGACCTAGTTGTTCTGCTCCTCCTTATATATCGCTGCTTTCCTTGTTTACAATGAGTGCTGGGTATTCTTAAGTTAGCGAACGCAAATGTGCTTTTCGATGATGCCTTGTTATTGAACTCTTAGATGATAATAATCATACTTAACAAAATGGTAAAAGGAATAATTTTCAAACCCATTTTCAACGTTTTTTTCCAGTTACCGACGGTTACACGTAAACCTCATATCTACCTTTACTCAACAAATAATTGACAAATACACTTTGCGATCAAAAAACAAGCCTACAGCTATTAAATTTTGTTTAAAATCAAAAATAGGCAATAGACTAACGAACACATGATGCGATGAATTGTATTTTAGAAGGTTTAATTCTCAGCTAAGTCTGAGTATTTTACCCCACAGGACTCCCGTGAATTATCTTCTTGTAAACCTGGCGGTAGCGGACACCATGTACGCCACATTTAACATACCCATAATCATTTTGAGTCACACTCAAACCTACCCAAAAGGGAAAATTGGAACGTTTTTATGCATACTGTTGACAGACGGAACCTTGGCATGGTTAGGTGCAACTTCCTCGGTGGTCACTTTGGTTGCCATAGCGATAGAACGCTACTTTGCTGTGATATATCCTCATGGAAATAAAGGCAAAGTTACGAAGCGCAAACTGAAGGTATGTCACTGGCTAAAATCTAATCCCCGTGTTTTCTCATTAAAAATCTTTTTAAAGTAACTTCTGAAGTCATCTTTACAGCAGTTTACTCCAACACGCGCCCTTCAAGGAATTTTTCCCGACGGCCAAAGGTATTTTTGGTGGATGTCAATCATCTGTTTCTATGACAATTCAAGAACACTCGCTGATCGAAGAACAATTTGGCAGTACGTAAATTTAGCGACCAGTGAAATAATGAAAAAATCCTGCAGGAAGTTTTAACCCTGCTCTGACTATTTTTTGTATTTCTAAACGACAGCAAAATATGGCAGACTCTGATTTATTACTTGAAAAGTACCCAAACAAATCGCTCGGCAAAGGTTTTATTCTTTGAATCGAGCATGCTTCACAAGTGCATTCAAAACACCTGAAAATACGCAATGCAAACTTGTTTTAACGAAAGCAGACTTCGGAAGCAAATTTGTATAAAACTGACCTTTATTCTAGTTGAAGATAGAAGTGCTTTTAAGCACTTCTATCTTCAACTAAAAATCCACAGAATTACTTCTCTGAGTTCGCGGTCGATCAGCAAACGACTGATTCTCGCCGTTTAAAAATTTTCGCGGTCAGACTGTCACAGATTAAGTAGTATATGCTGAGTCAAAATGATGTGGATTTTTTTAAGCGGTTAAAACCAGTAAAAAGCGGTTAAAACTGGTGCTGAGTCAAAATGATGTGGTTTTTTTGAAAGCGGTGAAAACCAGTAAAAAGCGGCTAAAACCGGTTTTAGGGAAATTCCCTTTTGACAGACACAAGGGAAATCCCAATGATATGACTTTTCTGAAAGCGGTTAAAACCAGTAAAAAGCGGTGAAAACCAGTTTTAGGGAAATTCCCTCTTGACAGACATGCAAGGGAAATCCCCAAGGGCAAGATCGGGAGCAAAATAATTTTCAATAAAAGAAATGTGTTTCCTGTGTACACACTGGGGCAAGATCGGGAGCAAAATAATTTTCAATTGAAGAAGTGTGTTTCTTATGTATACACTGGCACTGTGTTGTGCGAGCGTAATAGACAAGGTTGAATTTTCAATTGTTATTGTGTTATATTTCTGAAGTAATATATATATAACGATTCAAAGCAATCGTTTCCTGTTACTTCAGCACAAAAGACAATCTTTGATGTGGCATTAACCTTAAAGAAAGCAAATTCTTAAACAATTTAATCCTTTGAATGAGAATTATGTTGCAGACACTCTCATCAACCATCAACACCCCAATTGGTTCGAAATTGCTAATTATAACAATGTTTTTGAAGAACGCGGTAGGCAAATTATCAAATGGCAGTTTCTTACTAATCTAAATAATGTATTAACCCCACAAATGATGGATAAAATTCGTGACTCTGTTCGCAAGAGGTTTAAAATAAATTACTCTTACACCTATCTTCTAAGAAATATTGAAACGAGCAAAATTCTTGTTTGGTTTCAAGATATACAGAAAAGCCCTTGGTTTGCTACTCACGGTAACGCACAAGCGTGGTTGGAACAGAAAGAAGAAACACGGTTGGGTGGTGAAAACATTAACCGACCGAACACAAAATTTGTGTTTGAAAAACACCTATCGGTTCAAATCAAAATTATTTTAGACCAACAACCATTGCGGGTTGGAGAAGGGTGTTTGCCAGATTGGTTGCGAAAAAAAAAGGGGTTGATCGCCCTTGATAATTTTAATGATTATCTTTCTGTGTTTAGATGTTTAGCAGTGCACCAAGGGGCTGATAAACGATATAATCAAAGCAAAACAAAAACACTCGCTAGGCAATTTCTTACAATACACACCATTCCAAACGAAATTATAGAGTTTCAACATATTCCATTAATTGCTAAATATTTTAATCAAGAAATTGTTGTGTATGACTTGACACCAGCGGGGGTTTTTGCGTTAAAGGGTTGTTTTAAAGATGATGAAGTAAAAGAAGAAAAAACTCACCCATGACAATTGGAATTTTTAAAGATCCACATACACCACCACGCTTGCGGTCGTGGAGGTGAGCGTATGATTGCCAAACATCCTGTTGATGGTTACCATCACGAAACCAAAACCGTATTTCAGTATCATAGCTGTCATTTTCAAGGATGTTCAACGTGTTATCCTTCACCTAAAGTAAAACAGGTTGTTATTTGTGAACAGAAAGAAAAGGGGCTCAAGGTTACAATAACTCGAGAAAAAGTGTATCAAAGAACCCTGCGCCGAAATGAGGAAATTAAAGCAGCGGGTTATAATTTAGTTGTCGTTGGGAGCACGAGACCCCTCGGCCATGGTGGAATGATCGTTTACCAAAAAAGAGGAATGAGGCGTTCCCCCATGCAATAGCTCTCTGTAGCAAGTGCTATTACATGGAAAATGAAGAGAAAAGCAAAACTAAAATGTCGTCCAAGGGTGTATCACAACGGCAAAACGATCTAACATGGGAAAGGTATTCGGATGCTCTAAACGGAGGGGAAGATAAAGCCACAAACCGAGGTTTCCGTATGGTAAAAGGAACCATGTGCACATATCAGCAACACAAACTCGGTCTGAGTGCGTATTATGACAAGTGAGTGTTGCCAGATGGTATTCACACAGAGCCTATAGAATATTACGTCTAGTTGGTTAGCCTTAGCTAGGTGGGAGTTCGGTATTAGGGGGAACAACAAGCAGTTCCTCGCGAACAAAACCGCGTTTTGGTCCATCGCGTAAGTAATATAAAACCGGTTCGTTAGGTTTTGTGATAGATCTTTCAATATTGAACACCTTCAAAGACCAGATTGGCTCTTCTGCGACCCCCTTCAAGTTCGCCAGGTTAGTAGAGATAGGGAACACTCACACCGGAGGGGAGCTTTTTTTCGTTTTTTCCGACAGGTCTTAAATAAGGGGTTGAAGGTTTGGAATACACAGCTTTTTCTTCGACGGCATACTGATGCCCGAACAGGCGTTCAGCCAGGGTGCGGTTGAATCTTTCAACAATGGCCTGGTCCCGCTGAATTTCAGTGCGCCCGCGCCGAATAGCGGATTTGTTTTTTTTCCATTTCTTTGGTGACAGCGCCCATAAACTCACGGCCAGGGTCAACCTGAAGTAACTGGGGCATTTTAAAGGGCCGCGGTTGTAAATTTTTTGAAAAGCGCAGCAGACTCTTTCGAGCTCAAAGGCTCAGCTTCTTTGAAACAGCTGGCAATATCGACGACTGTCAAAGCATATTTGTAAGTCTTTCGTCCTCGACCACGTCCCAGGGTGTCGTGTGGTAAAAAAAGAAGATCCGCTTGGTGAACTTCGTTTGGCATTGAAACATCAAATTTTGGGCGAGGAACGCGCTTTGGAGCTGGACGATATATTTGCCAAATGGCCTGCTTAATCAACCACTTCTTCGTGGCATCTTCAGAAACTTTTGCAGCCTGGGCTAACTTTTTTATAGTGGCTATACATTTCCAATACCCTTGCGGGCTGAAATACACCTTTGCAAGTTTTGCATCCATCGTATACATTTATAACTTTGTTTTCAAATTATAGGAGACGAAATGCAGCGTATCCAAGAGCAAGATCGCCGGCGCCAATGAAAACTAGCTCACCTTGTTTTTGCTGCTCGCTGGGCTGGTAAAAATCAGAAAACTTTGGCTCTTGAGGCACCGTGAATTGGTCCTGTTGATGGGCCTGGTTATAAAGTTTGAAGGCGTAATCTGTATTCATAAAGTTTTGCTTGGCCTGCTCTTTTATTTCGTGCTGAGTTTCATCCAGTCAAGCAGCTTAGGTCTTTCTTTTTGATATTTGGCGTAAGCAGCTTGGTAAGCCTCCAGGGCCTTATCATGTTTTATTTTTTCTTCGACGGAGGCTTTTGGATCATCACCAGATAGAAAACGCACGAGATAATTGCCGCCAATAAAAGCAACAGCGTTGAGCACTTGCCATTGTATATATATATTATTTAAACATTATCTGGGATAATTTTCTGGGCTTCAAGGTATTGTTTCAGCGCAATACGTCCAGCCATGACGGTGGTGAATTTAACGTAGTTCATTGCATTGCTGCTAGGGTCAGAGGTAAAATTTTCTTTAACGACTTTTTTTGCAGCCCAGCAAATTGCAACGGCAAGGCCAGTAAGTGTAGTCGCATCGAGAACAGTTTTGACGAGCTTGTTGTTAGACGACATGGTATATATATTTGTAAAAAATATGAATTAATCAGCATTGCACCGCTTGTGTCAGTTACATCAACCCGTAGATATATGTTTTCATTCCATTTGCCGAATGGTGGGTCTTTTTAGAGTCTTGGTTGGAGGGGCTGAAAAGTCTTCCTCCGGATTTGGTTCTTTTTTTTGGAGTGCTCTTTGTGCCTGCCCGATTGTTAAAAGATGCCATGATCGCTTCACGTTGATATTAAACACCCAAAGCGGAAATAATTAAACCACCAACGCCAAGGATGAGGTAGCCAGAGTTATTGCTCTCGTTTTGTTCCGTAGCAGGTGTATCAGCAGGTGCAGCCTTTGTTTCTGATAGAGTAGGGGCTTGTTTTTTTGCTGCGCGCACGCGTGTGTTATGTTCCGCTAATTATTTTTCCAGCCGCAATCCGACCGGGGTTTTTAGCTGGCTTTGTTTCTTTTTTTCAGTGGCGACAGATGCGGGCTTTTCTTCAGGGGTGACAGAAGGCGCATCGGAGGCGTTTGCTTCCATGGCTATATATATATTATATTTTTACAAAGTTCTTATTCAAGTTTTTCACAGGTTCTTCACCAGGTTCTTCGCCAGATTCTTTTTTAGGTTCTACTTTTTTTGGTGTGCAAATATGTTTTGTTGTAATTAACGCAGCATTGGCAACAGCTAGCAGTCTACCGCAGCGCAGCGCAAGTTTGCCGGCCAAAGATGACAATTCCGAGTTGATGATGTAGTCTTGATAGAGGTCTTCTCGCAGAGCTTCCACATCATCAATTTCGACGACCATACTAATTCCCTTGCTGAAAAGCATCGAAAAGCTCTGCATCAAACTCTCGCTAGTCTTGCTGCCTGCATAGGCCTCGTACTGTTTGTAGTATTTTTCCACATCCTTTTCCGTAAAGCGTTTCACCTGGTCATGCGTTAGCTGGACACCGATTGCCTCTTTACATTTGCCAGTGGAAACAAGCACGGCTAGCTTTTCACGTTGAGCTGGCGTGTCATTCACGGGAAGGGTTATTGGTAATTGTGATGGGGGTGAACTTTCTGGGTCTGCCTCAAGCAGGTTCATGACTTCACTGAGTGCAGCCTGTTCGTCAGCCATGGTTATATATTATCAATTTTAATTCCGTAAGGATGCCTGTGATTAAACACGATGAATGAAAATTTGTGTTTTTTTAGTTGTGCAATGGGCTCTTAGTACTTTTCGTGAGAAAGTTCGCCAGCGTAATCTTCAAAGATAGCCTTTGTGGTTTTACCCGACTTTCGGGTACATCTCTTTGTGCAATTGTCGATTTTCTTGTCCTAGAAGTTTTCAATAGCAATAACCTTTTAAGCGAAGCAGTTGTCGGTTTAAAGCTGTTTTATCCCAAAAGCTTCCGAAAACAGTTTGGTACGTTCCTCAAAGTGGGTAACTTTATATAGGCTTACTTCGCATCCGCAAAACTTATGCCGGCATAATTTAAAGCGTGTTTGGTGTTTGTTTGTTTTGAATCTTGATGGTCTCTACTGAGTTAGAGAACGAAATATAACAGTTATTTGAAAAAACTATAAGCGAAGCAGTTGTCGGTTTAAACCTTTTATATCCGAAAAGCTTCCAAAAACAATTCTGTGCATTTCTAAAAGCGCTCAAATTTCAACAATTTGCAGCCGCAAAACTAATGCCATAGAGTTAAGCATGTTTGGTGTTTGTTTGTTTCAATCTCGATGGTCTCAAGTTAGAGAACGAAATATAAGGGTTACTTAAGTAACTATAAGCGAAGCAGTTTTGAGTTTAAAGCTATTTTATCCGGTAAGTAATGAGTGTCCTTCAAAGCGCTCGAATTTGTTCTCGGCTGCTATAAAAGCCTAAGCGACATTTCTTCGATAAGTTTATTACAAGTGCTTCGAAGCTCCCAAAATCTTTTCTTTCGGATAATCCCAGTAAGATGCCGTTGAAATGCCTGTGTAAATCTTTGACCAGACTATTAGTGGCAGTTCATGTTATTTGTTAACATCCAAACGCGATGAAGATATTTTGTTGTTGTAAATGAGCGCCGTAAATAATAATAATTGATTATGACTGATGGTGGCTTCGACAAGGAGAACCGCGACCTTGATTATCGGCTAGATCACGATGATGACGGGGACGACGACGAAGAAACGGAAACCAATAGAACACAGCCCTTTCAACCAGGCGCTGCATCCACCCCCTATCACGGAGGTGAAGAACATGAAATGCATACCATACCCCAAGAACAAAGCGGGCTTGATGAAACAACACCTTTGTTAGGCCAAGCTCAAAGAGAGCGGGCATGGAACACTCTCAAGGACTTATACCCAAATGCAAGTTCAATTGACCTTGATACGTATTTAGATCCCAAGTCGCAAAAACTAATGATTAAAAAAGCTGGCTATGGCAAAAAAGCGTACCCTCTTTAGACAACAGAAAGAGTAACCGGCCGCCAAAGGTTGAACCCAAACCTTTCACTAGAAATCAAAATGGCTCTCGGTAAGAGTGCACAAGAAATCATAAATGAAGAAAATCAGAGCATAAAGGAAGAGAGACAACTGTTGCAAGAAGCAGAAAAACAACTGAAGGAGGCGAAAAGAAATGCTGTCGAAATGCAAAGAACAAAAGATGATCTGCAAAATCTGAGAAACAGAATCGAGCAAACTCAAGCCAGGATTGACGCTCTTGAAGAAGAACAAGGATCAAATCTTGAAAGTGAAAGCGAACTGCAAAGAATAAAACAGCTGAAAAAAACCTTCAAGCCGATCTTGCAAACAAAAAAACAAAACTAGGAGCCCTTCAAAAACTCGAAAAACAGAAGAACAGAGAACAAGCCAGAGTTGATAAACTGAGTAGAACCATTGCTTCCAAAGAAAAAGAAAGAAATTCTGTTGAAGAGAGACTCAACAGCACAAAGCCTCTTGAAGAACTAAAAGAACGAGAAACAGAGCTTATACGCCAAAACGAAGAAAATAGAGCGGTGAGCAATGATGAAAACGGTACACCTTCTGAAAGAGAAGCTGCAGAAGCCAGAGTTGCAGAGCGTGAAGAAGATCTGGCAAGGTTTAGAACACAGGTTCAAGAAAGAGAGGAAGCTCGGCCTCTTTGGGAAAGGGTTAAGGATATATTCAAAAAATATGGGTGGACCTCGCAAGCAGTTGTTTTGGCCGCTAACTTGGTCATAGGCGCCGTGGTGCTCAAAATAATGACTGCTTTGAAATCAGGGATTAAAGCTGTGGGCAATGGTCCGAAAGAAATTGGTAAAAAAACCGCCTCCTTTTTGCCTGGCCTAATGGGCTCGATCGTGAGCTTTATTTTCAAAGCTGCGGGGCAGGTCATTTGTTTTCTGGGGGAACGTGCGTGGCTAGTGATCCTCGCCGTCGTGGCATTCTTGATTGAACAGGTTATAAAACGCAACCGCTAAATTCCTAAAAATTTTTTACGATTTTCGTGAAAACGAAAACACAAGCAAACCAGTCACCCCAATCGCAGCAAAAACGGTCATTGTTTTATTTGTATCGTGCTTGGGGGTTCCAGCTTCCTTGTTAGGCAAAGGTCAGCTTGTTCGCTAGGCGCAGGATCGGCTTGTTTGTTGGCTGCCTGTTTTTTTGCCCTCCCATACCCTGTGCTTTCATTGCCTCTTTGTGGATGGGTTGGATGGGTGGCTATTTGGTACGTTAACCTTCGAAGGCCCGCCGTCCATGAGGCGCAGGCCCACCTTTTTTGTCTCAGTGTTAACATTATTGTTTACTCCGAGCTTCACGTTCGTAGTTGCTTGCTTGAGCTGGTTGTTGTAACCAACTGTGCTCGCTGTGTTGATCACCATCCGCGAGGGCATAAGCCAGGTACCAGGGCAGGCGACAAAGTCCAAACGTACCTTTGCCTCATCAACAGCAAGTTGGTATATTTGCACACTCTTGGACAGGTCCGGCTGTCTGATGGCATCTTCCATTAGCACCAGGAATTCGCTTTGCGCTTCTTTCGCTCTGCCGCCGTCTCCCAGAATGCTGCTGCGCACATTGACCTGTGATCCCAGAACGCAGTAAACAAAGGCTTCAATACTCTGGTTAAGGTGCGACAGCCCTGCTTGAGTGAGTCCTTGTGCTTCATCGGGCACAAAGAAATCGAACTGGTTTTCGGTGCCGTCATCATTGTGGATAAAATACACAGCGTTGCCGTCGCTGGCCTTGCCACCCTCATCACTGAACTTAGCATGCTCGCTAGGGTATGTTAGGTACGTGGGCGTGGCGCCGACCCCTCCAACATAGATAAAACCTTTCCTAGACCATGGTTTTCACCACTTTTGTAGCGAAAATCGCTGCTGGGGTCGATTCCAAACTCTTTGCAGATCCTATTGTAAGACGCAATGTCGTATCTGTTGTTAGTCTGGCTAAAAGTAGGGTCTCCAGGCAATGCGCTCACGCTCTGGATACCACCCATCTCAAACAATATTCTCCTAATAGTGAAATAAACGTGAAACAGATAAAAAGAACGCAGCTGCGGACTAAATTTCAATTCAAAAAGAATTTGACGTGATATGCCGGATCCAGTTGTTGCACACCACACGGCAAAGTTCAGCTGCTGTGGCCAGTGGCTCATATTTGGGCCGGCCAGCCATTTTTTTGCCTCCTTTCCTGTTGTGTGTGTGATCTTTGTGTCCTTGAAAATGTTTCTGAAATTCGTTTTGAAAAACTCCGTGGGCGTGGCGTAGATTTTTTGTTCCTTGTTGAAAACATTGCCGACTCTTCGTGCACTTGCAGAAAAATCAACCGCTGGAATCGGCCTTTCTGGGTTTTTGTTTAAAGTTAACTGAAATGGAAAACCATCCTTTACGAGACCCAAAGCGTTTTTCATGGTTTGACTCCAGTATCTAGGGTCTGAACCAGACACGCTCTGCATCAAACCATCCGGGTCTGTTTCAAACATTACATCTGCTGTCACACTGTAAGAATCGTCAATGCTCACTTCTGTTGTGAACTTTCTCAAATCTGCTCAATGATGGCGACCTTTGAACTCTTCACAGGCCTTATCTTTTGCATCTTGTGCGGTTTTTTGCCCTGCTTTTGAAGTTAGCCACTTCCATGTTGAATCCATATATATTATATGGTTTTTCTAAATATATATATAACCTTTCCAACGGTACATATATGCCTTATACCAAGCCCGACAACATTCCACTTTACATCCACAAGAAATCTAACCACCCGCCGCAGATCATCAAAAACATCCCAAAGTCCATCAATAAACGGCTCTCCGAGATTTCATATGACCAAGATTCATTCGACAAAGCAGTTCCACTCTACCAAAAAGCCCTTAACGACAGCGGATACAAGCACCGCCTTGCATTTTCACCGCCAACCGCATCAGAAACGCCAAACTCCGATAGAAAGAATCGCCACAGAGATATCATTTGGTACAACCCCCCCCCCGTTCAGTAAAAATGTCGCCACTAATATCGGCCGGACTTTCCTAAAGATTCTTGACGAAGAATTCCCAAAGGGCCACGTATTACACAAGATCTTCAACCGTAACACAGTGAAAATCAGTTACAGCTGCATGACCAACCTCAAACAAAACGTCGACGGCCATAATAAGTCAACCCTTTACCAGAAGATTGTGCCATCAAAAACATGCAACTGTAGGAAACCAGCTGACTGCCCTTTGGCTGGGAATTGTCTCAAGGAATCCCTGGTATACCAAGCGACTGTGGCAACGATAGACAATAGGCCTGATCAGACCTACGTAGGCCTTACTGAAAACTCCTTTAAGACTAGATTCACCAACCACAAAGCTTCCTTTAATCACCTGAGCAAGAGACTCAATACCGAGCTAAGCAAATACATTTGGCAGTTGAAAGACACCAAGACAAACTTTCAAATCACATGGAAGATCCTAAAGCAAGCTGCCCCAAACAGCCCTGCTTCGAATCGCTGTAACTTGTGCCTGTGGGAGAAGTATTTTATAATCTGCAAACCTGATTTGGCTTCACTCAATAGACGAAATGAACTAATAACCTCCTGTAGACACACAAACAAATTCCTGCTCAAAAACTTCAAACCCGTCACGCAATAGCAACTGTTTATTTTAGATTTCAAAACTTCCATTGTCACGCATTTTTAAGCATTTATTGTTTCGGAACAGTAACCGTTGCAATTTTATACTTTTCAATTATCATTTTCATTCAGATTTTAAAGCTTTTATTCTCCCGAAAAACCGTTGTAATTTTATACTTTCCTTCTCATCGAGCGTCCTTATATACCAATGTAGCGTTGTAATCTTTACATTTGGCAATTTTATCTGATGAGTGCCGTACAAGTTGTGCGGTACGAAACTATTTAGTAATAAAAATGCCAAGTCTAATCTTCAGTTGACCAGACTGTCTTCTAATATTTATGCTCTAGTTTTTCTATTGAGTACTCTGACAACAGTTCTGCAAATCAACTAATATATATATATATATATATATATATATATATATATATATTAGTTGATATATATATATATACTGATGTAAAGACGGAAAGTTGTAACTCGAGTTTCACGCACCAAGCGATCATAAGACCACGAGCAGGTGTCAGTTTTAAGTTTTGAATTTTCAAATTCAAGGACAGTTGGAGCGACGCTTCTTCTGATTGGTTGTGAAGAACTTGTTTTCGTGGCGACATTTGGTAACAAGTTCAGATTTCTTGTTAAGAAGGGAAACATCGCGAGCAGTTAAGATGCAAAGTTTTTCCAACAGACATAATTTGCAGCCGGAAGGGTTTCCTTTGTAAGCATTTGCCTTCTTGATAACACGCCATTTGATTTCGTAGCTGGTGTTGCTGTCCCTTAAGTCCCAGATGTGCTTTGATAGTACAGTGTCATGCGAATGTTTTCGGTCCTTGAACGAGAGTTTGTGGTTATTGTACCTTGTCTTGAAATCGTTCTCTGTCATTCCAATGTAAGTTTTCCTGTCACCGGAAGTTGTCGTGACTGTAGCTTCGTAGATAACGTTGCTTGTAAGGCATTCACCATCAAGAGGGCAGAGATTCTTATTTCTGCAATTGCACTTTCGTTTCTTTTCAACATCATCGCAACGTTCCTTCAGGATCTTCCCATTGTGGTTTACATTAGTATTTTGCTTTGCATATCTATGCATAGAGCACTCATAGAACGAGCGAAGCAATCTATATATTGTTTATTCATTTATATATATTTATTTATCAAAAACTGGACTAGGTATATTGGATTTCTACCATTCTGATTGGCTGAACGGAGCCAGGCTATCAGCTCATATACCTGCTGTGACCAAATATGGACAATGAACACTATATAAACAACAAAATGAACAAAGTGAGCTGGAAGTTTTTTCCTCGCCAGCAACCCGGCGAGAAAAATAGACAAGAAAAATCACTTGGCAGCGAATTTGAATTAAGCAGAAATTCCAACAGCGTCACTAACAGCGTCGTCTAACACAAGTCAAAATTGTTTGAAGAAACTGTGCAGAAAAAGAAATTAGAAATTTAAGCATTGAGCGTTGTGTTTACAATTAATCGATCGTCACGTCGACCATTAAAATTGAACAAAAGGTAGGTTTTATCAGGAAGCCTATCCACTTCAAAATATCAAGACAAGACAAAATAAAACACAGTGAAATGGGGCAGAAGCATTTAATAACAACTGTCACACATTCATGACGATTCGGTGCGAAAATCATGAAGCAGTCTAAACAAGTACTAAGCAAACTACAGCGGCAAACTACCAAGAAGGAAGGAAGGCCGATTTTTTCGGCTTTAACACGCAAAATTGACATTGGTTTACCTGCAGTCGTTGTAGCTCTGTGTTCCAACAGGTCCAAATGCTCAGATAGAAATCGGATGCCATGTAAACGGAGTCGAATCGCTTTTCCAGTTGTTTGAATGTTGTTTTTACCATTCCGTCCGCAACCTCTAAACCGAGAACAACTGCATTTTGTGCTTTGCATTAAACAAACTATGATGGGGAATTCTAATGTTCCTCGCTACAGTAATCTTGCTTCTGAGCTGCATAGAAATTAGTTCTTCAAGTTCAAATTGGTTCTGTCTTCATTTCGATCAAACACGCACATGATGGCTCCGTTGTGCGAACAGATTACAAACTTGTTCTGTTTCAACTCCAGCAGCTAATATGGTGAAATTGTACAGCTTCAATCCGCTTTGAACGATGATTACAACAATGTTTCGGGAAAAATCAAACATGTACCATATTTCAGAGCCAATAATTAGAAGATTTTTTCCCAAACTTGTGCCACTTCGTTCACTTTCGAGCAGTTTTCATTGATTCAGTCAGCTTTGCAATGAAACGCTGCAACACTTCGCAAGGTTTTGGCGCCTTTTTCGTTTAGTCATGTGATCGATTTTTGCTACCTTTTTATCCCTTTTCTCATTTTTCTCTTTCTTTCTTGATATTTTTTAACAAAAATAGTAGTTAAGTTTTTAATAATACAATTATTCTATTCGGGCTTGCTGGATATCAAATGATTATAGCCAACGCGGCGCTACGCGCCTCGTTGGTTATCTATCATTTCATATCCAGCGCGCCCTCGTAGAATAATTGTTAATATATATATATATATATATATATATATATATATATATATATATATATATATATATATATATATATATATACAAAATGGTTTTGATTACAACTGTCACTCATAACAATGAGCATACAATAAATTTCGACGAGCCGATTTTACAGCCTTCACGTGTCAGGCTGATTTCAGCTTCTTTTTACAGCTCATGGAATGTTTTGAAAAGCGCTGCGGAAATAACAATAACCGACGAAGACAGCAACAAACAAACAGGTATAAACATTCCTCCAGGCCACTACAATCTAAAATCTATGGCAAACAAGCTGACTAAACTATTTAACAAGAATGATATCGACCTCTCGATAGAAACCAATACATCTCGTGGGGAAATGGTCATCTTAAACACTAACCTATACGCAATATGGTTAGACCTAAAACTACACGAGTTTTTTGATGTCGATATGAATTTAAAAAAATGTTCCTGATTTCGTGTTAAAAAAATTCAAAATCCCCAGATCTTTGTTTATTCACTGTGATATTGTTGATAAACAGAATGTAAAAGGAAAGCCTTTTGAGAAAATTTATTATGAAATGCCTCAGAATCTGTTTTGTAAGGCAACAAAAAGTCGCTATTTGAACAGCATAACACTCTCCGTTACAGATCAAAACGATACTTTAATCGACTTCGGCGAATTTCCATTAGAGTTTGTTTTAGAAATCACTTTATACCGTAAACTGCCGCTTATAAGCCCTGGGATTAAACAACTTCGTAAGCGGTTTTGGGTGGGCTTATAAACAGAGGGGCTTATATCCGGGAGGGCTTATAAGCGGATTAACAAAAAACGTTTCGAAATGAGCCACAGCAGTGTTGATCGAAATACGTTTTTAATTTGTCAGTTTTTAATTAACCTTCGAAACGTCATAGTAAATCGAATTCATTTCAATTTTTACAGCACAATCAAAACTGTAACAACACAAAAGTAACCGGAACGTAACAAAACAGAAGCTCAAAGTTTATCTTCGCAGTGTTCTGTGAGTGTGCTTAATATTAAGGAAACAAGGAAAACTAAGGGGGGGCTTATAACCGGGTGTATTTTTTTTTGCAGGTAGATGGGCCTATAACCGGAGGGGCTCATAAGCGGGGGGGCTTATAAACGGCAGTTGGTATAGGACCATGTCTTTTTCAAACGTGCTTCTAAGTTCCCGTCAAGTGCACCTGAACTCTACCCAGAGTTGCCTGGTACTGACAACTTTCGTTTAACTCGAATCACTGAAATCGAAAAAAAATATTTTCAACGAGGCTGAACACTACAGGACAGTTGCTAAAAAATATAAAAAGGCCCGAACCGCAACGCATTAAACCGCGGTCGGTTTAGGCTCTGTTGCTGCTGCGCTGTCAGTTTCTGGAATCGCCACAAGCCTCACAGGGCCCGGAATCGTTATCGGAGCTCCTCTCGGAGGAATAGCAGCCCTTTTAGGGGCTGCCTCTGCCGCTCTCGCGGAAACAAGCAAAAACTAGGTCACAAAGTGACCAAACATAAAAAAATCTATTCTCTCGCCGTTTCTAAGCGCGCTTCAATTCAGGCCCTTGTTTCCAAGGCTTGGAATGACAACAAAATTAGAGATCGCGAATTTCAACTTGTAAACTCTGAGCTTGAACAATATTTCAAGCTCAAAGAAAGTGTCAGCACAAATTAAAGCCACAGACCACCCAAAAAACAGCCACACGACCTTGAAAAATTGAAAAAAAAAATTCGAAGCGAAGTTCGCGAAGAGCTTCAAAAAAAGATTTTAACCGCAGCATAACTTTCTCGGTTCAAAAAGCACATGACGGCTTCTCCTTCAATCACGATCTTATTAAAAAAAACCATCATATTAAATACCAACAGATGCAAATCGTTGGTTTTCCAAGGAAATGAATCATACGATCGTGGCGTTATTTTTGCAACCAATCAAAAAGTTCACTTTTTAAGGGCCCGATACTATTTATTTGCTTGAGGGGCAACTGTTTTGAAATCAAATTTTTAGCTGCTCAACAGCATTTGATTGCTGAGATATTCTGGACGCTGAAAAAGGAATGCTTGAAGTTTATCAAAAGCGTGTTTTTATTGAGATCGATACGAATATATAAAAATTTTTAGCAATTTTCTTGAACGTGGTTTTCAAAGAAAATGCGTATTATCGGGCAAACGAAAAGACGTTTTTCCTCCATATTACTCTGAACAGGTGCTGGAACCTCAAAGATTTCAGGAACCAAGTTTTAGATAAATCGGCTCCACACAACCTTTATAACAAACGGTGATTAAAATAGTTATTAGAATGTTATGTACACGAATTTAGCCATAATTACTACGAAAAGGATTAAAGCAACAAAGAATCGCACTTACTGGAACAAAGGTAAATATGTCTTGTAACGGTTTTGTCGCCATTATACGGTAAATCGAGAGCACGCCTTGCGGGTAAAAATTATGGCAACCACGTTGTTTTCCAGGTTTCGGTCAATTTCTGCTGTTTTTGTCTTATTTCGTAAGACCGTCGTGAGCACCCATAAAACAGTTGATAACAAAGCTTCTGACCAGATTTTGCCGTATTCTGACAATACGCTTTTCAGAAATAAGGCAGCAAATTTGGATCACTCGCGAGCTGCTCAACCAAACTGCTCTGAAAACCATTTTGTTGAAAAAAACAAATCAATATCACACATGCTGTTTTGGAATTCTGCACGGTACGACTTGTCACATCTGCCCCTTGGGAGTCCACCTTGGGGAATAATTTGAATAAAGGGATGAATTAAATTTATCCTTTTATTCAAATTATTCCGCAAGGTGGACTCCCAAGGGGAAGATGTGACAAATCGTCCCGTGCAGAATTCCAAACAGCATGTGTGATGTTGATTTGTTTTTTCAACAAAATGGTTTTCAGAACAGTTTGTTTGAGCAGCTCGCGAGTGACCCGAATTTGCTGCCTTATTTCTGAAAAGCGTATTGTCAGAATACGGCAAAATCTAGTCAGGAGCTTTGTTATCGACTGTTTTAT
Source organism: Siderastrea radians (assembly GCA_964017195.1). Taxonomy (NCBI): domain Eukaryota; kingdom Metazoa; phylum Cnidaria; class Anthozoa; order Scleractinia; family Rhizangiidae; genus Siderastrea; species Siderastrea radians. The sequence continues at coordinate 66,016,769 of OZ024888.1, read as the reverse complement.
GGGTGCTCACGACGGTTTTATGAATAAGAGAAAAAGAGCAGAAAATTGAGCGAAACCTGGAAAACAACGTGGTTGCCATAATTTTTACCGGCAAGGCGTGCTCTCGATTTACCGTATAACGTCGAGAAAACCGTCCCTTATTGCTTTGACACTGATACATAAGTTACAAGACATATTTACCTTTGTTCCAGTAAGTGCGATTCTTTGTTGCTTTAATCCTTTTAGTAATAATTATAGCTAAATGCGTGTACGTATTATTCTAATAACTATTTTAATCACCGTTTGTTATAAAGGTTGTGTGGAGCCGATTTATCTAAAACTTGGTCCCTGAAATCTTTGAGGTTCCAGCACCTGTTCAGAGTAATATGAAGGAAAACCGTCTCTTCATTTTCTCGATAATGCGTATTTTCTTTGAAAACCACGTTCAAGAAAATTGCTAAAAATTTTCATATATTCGTATCGATCTCAATAAAAGTACGCTTTTGATAAACTTCAAGCATTCCTTTTTCAGCGTCTGAAATATCTTAGCAATCGAACACTCGAAACAATAGATTTTCAAAGTTGAACTTTTTAACACCACGTTACAGATTAAAGACTGAAGGAGGAAGTACGTTTTTAGTAACCGCCATAGAACAATGGAATATGTTAGGAGCAGACATAAAAAAGGAAGTCACCGTTAAATCGTTCAGGCGTGCTTTGCACCAGAAATTTTTGATAAATCAGCAATTTTTACCTCATTTTTAGTTTTTTATATTATTTCATTTCAATTTTTATCTCAGTTTTTATTAATTAATTTTTTCTTTCTTTTGTTTTTCATTACATGTATATATTTATATTTATATAGTAGGTTTTAGATTTTTATATAACTCATTGTAAATATTTTTTTTGATAATTCATTGTAAATATCTTAGAAAGTTAGGAGGGCCACAAGTTTATTAGTGCTTCGCACTATTTCGTGCTACCCTCGTTAAATAAAGTTTTTATTATTATTATTATTATTATAATGCTGTTGAGTAGCTAAAAAATTGATTTCAAAACAGTTGCCCCTCACGCAAATAAATAGTATCGGGTCACCTTAGCTTCACAATTGTGAATTTTTTTCAGTGAAACTCTTATTCATTTGTGAAGTTTGTTATAGTGAAGTAATGACGTCAATGAAATGCCTCAGTAACCACAGTAAAAATGCATTCCTTTGGGCCGTAAAAAAATACCGCCTTGAAAAAAACTTTGAATCTTAAAAAAAAAATTTTTACGGCGGAAAGGAATGCATTTTACCTATGGCGCAAAGGTATGAAATCTATTGTTTATCACGTGCAAAACTATTGTTCTTTACTTAAAAAAATGAATAGGCTCGTGATATGTAGCATGGAACAATGGCTTGATGACAGCTACTTCTGAGGGGTCTTTCCCAAGAACTTTCCAGAGCCAAGCTTGCATACATAATTACACGTGGACATGTTAACTGGCGATACTTTTCTACTTCTCAAAGTATAAGTTTTAATTAACTGTCTGTTATTTTATTGTCACTAAAATTGCTTTATGTTTAGAATGTGTAGAGGCTAGTAAACATATAGAAAATTTACAGAAATGCTTGCGAGCGTTTTCTTCCTTGCGTCCTTTATAAACGAACTACTAACTCCTGAATGTCTGAGGGAAGCTCGAGACATCTTGAGAGATGTGGTACAAGCGACCCGTTCAAGTCAGAACTTTGTCAGCGCTGTGAATCCCAAACCACGCAACTCTGTTACGAAATAAAAACTGAACAAAATTTTTGCTTTGAATCTCAACACTTTACGGAAACGGTCGACTATCGTATAAAATCAGAAATCTATTTTTGCCAAGACTGTCGTATGCTTATGAAAATTAAATCTGATGAAACTGAATATATCTGCCCGATTTGCCATCACGTGAAAGAAAACAACAACCACACCCCCGAGAGAGCTTGCTCGCAGGCTCCCACAACCAAAGAGTATTATTTACAAAAAAGATATAACGAATTGATATGCGGTTTCACGCTTGATCATATACAATGCAAACAAGTTGAAACAATGTTTAATGCTCTGGTTGAATTCATACAATCTCAAAAAAAATTATACCTCTAAAACGGTTAAACTACATTTTTTTATTTTAAAAATTCTTGAGTTTTTGTTTCCTTCTGAAGAAAACATACCGCCTCCAAAACAAACGAATAAAAAAATCAAATGCTTTGGGACAGTTTCTGGTATATCATAATGCATGGTTCAATTCTACCTGTTACCATGCCCCCCCGGGCATACCCCCGGGGATTTGCAATTTGTTCTCATTTGGCGGTCTATTCCCCACCCCCGGGCATGCAGAAAGAGATAATTCCCAACCCCCAGGACTCCTCATCGACCACAAATACGTTGTTTTGTATACAAAGCATAGATAACGATATTGATTTCCGTACAATAGCAAAACCAGACGTTTTGATAAAAACTTAAACGCTTTTCTAGAGATTCTTGAACGAAGGCACTACATGTATGATGTAATAAAAACATGAACACTACTATATTTGAAAAAGAAAACTGAAGAAAAACCTCTAACCGCACTGGCATACGGCTAGCGAGCAAAGAAATGGTCTTCACCACGTGATTTATTCTAAATATAGCACATACGTACAAGAGGCCCGTGAACAAAAATTGATGGTAGCATTTTAATGAAGTTTTTCTTAGCTTGTTTCATAAGAATGAACACTGGACTGAGACCTCTGTTTAATATAAAGCCGTGCATCCGTTTTCATATAGAGTCTATTTAAGTCGTCTTAGTATATACATAAATACGCTGAAGAAATATTTCTTTGTTTGTGACGAACGCCATCCATTCGAGTACGCATCAAACGCACATTCGTTTAACAATTTAAAATAAAAGTACCTTCGAATACAGATTTTAATTTTGAGAGATTATTCTTCTCTAACCAGTCTGCTGCAAATTCTAGAGATTCTCACTGGAAATAGGCAGTCTTCTCCACGCGGTCCGGCGTCAACCGAGAAGTGACGTACTACACAAGAACAACAAGAAGTTGTATTCGATTTGCCCGCCCCCCTCCCCCCGGAACAAGACGGCTTCAAACAATTCCCCACCCCCGGAACCGAAGGGCTGGACTTGTCCCCGGGGTTTCCCCGGGGGTGAGATGGTAACAGGTAAAATTGAACCATGCATAATATTGACATTAACTACAAAGGGGGTTCCCCCACAAACCCACCGTGACCAATTATTACGTCACACCACTCATTTACATATCACCCGCCAGCAAAATAATTTTCAATTAAAGAAATGTGTTTTCTATGTATATATCCACTAACATGGACAAACAAACACCGCAGGAATGGCCAACCGTTGAAGATTTCAAAGATTCAGAAATTATCAAATGGCGTGAAATTCCACTTGGTATTTATTTAATTCAAGAATTTGAAAAGAAACAAAGCAAGTTTGGTGTGTCATTGATATTACAATTAAAATCGAAAAGCGATAAACTCATTCGAGTGTGGTCGCCTGAGAGACTACTGAATTACTGTCTAAAAATTATCAGTACGTTTTCAACGAAGGTTTGGTAAAATCAGAGAAAACTGATAACAATTATTTCAAATTTACACTACTTTAATCTTTAGTTGATCAGTCTATTCGAAAAATATTGATTTAAGACGCAAAGTTTTTTTTTATTAATTTACATTATTTTGCTACCGATCTTGCCCTTGGGGATTTCCCTTGTATGTCTGTCAAAAGGGAATTTCCCTAAAACTGGTTTTAACCGCTTTAAAAAAAAGTCATATCATTGGGATTTCCCTTGTATGTCTGTCAAAAGGGAATTTCCCTAAAACCGGTTTTAACCGCTTTTTACTGGTTTTCACCGCTTTCATAAAAACCGCACCAGAAAACTCAGCACCAGTTTTAACCGCTTTTTACTGGGTTTAACCACTTAAAAAAACCACATCATTTTGACTCAGCATATACTACTGCTGATTATCTCTTCTCTTTGCTTCGCAATTGGTTTCTGAGAAGTTCAGTCAATTAAAAGTCAAAATTTACAGGTTACCGGTTGTGTCCTCAATGAATAATTGCAGAATTGCTGTAGTTCTGTCACAAAACGTTTAGGAACAAGGGGGCACAGGAAACGGCACAACAGATTCGCAAAATTTATCCACGGCCCCAGACAGGGTTGCTTTACATGTAACAATCAGCAAGAGCCAATCAGCGCCCAATAATTAAAAAAAATTGTCATAGAAACAGATGATTGACATCCACCAAAAACACGTTTGGCCGTTGGGAAAAATTCCTTGAAGGGCGCGTGTTAGAGTAAACTGCTGTAACAATTTACAACTGACTTACAGCAGGAGTCACAGTCATTTTTTAAAAAAAAGAACTTTACTAAATCTACAAGAAGAGATTGAGAGCTACTTAGAAGAGACTGAAGAGGTGTCGCTTAAAGCATGAGCCATGCATGTGCTATAGTTTTCAATGCTAAAATATTACGAAAATCCCCTGAGAGGTAGACAATCCATAAACGAGAAATGATTCACGCTAACACCCAACTGCAAAACGTTTGTCGGAGGAAGAACTGAATACGAATTGTGAGCGATTTTTTCCTTCCCAGAAAGTACGCTTCAGAAATGCTGTATAATCGTATCGTACATCGAGTATCTGAAACCTCAAGAGCGTTTTTCTGCTGGACACAAAAGCAATGGTTGTTTTCGTTCTCGGCTGACATTTTTCCCTAGCGTTTTTCAACATGTTTGCAGACTGTAGAGAGTATTGCTAGGTTGATAGGCCGCTCTATTGCCAAACATATGGTGGCTTCCAACTTAAGCTCCGTATTAGCAAACACCAGGTACATTTGAACCTTGACAATTTAAATTTTGACCACCTGAGTTTGTGGCTCTCTCTGTCTACCCACAAATTAAACTAACGTTTACCTGAATCAACTTCAGAGGTCCTTTCTTTTTGCCATTATTGCTTCATTATACTTTGCATATATGGCCCGTAGAAACGTGTCCCTACTCACACGAACACCTTCCCCTAACGCCTTTTCAATATTGCTTTCACCCCCACCTGCAGCATGTCTAAAACATTGGGCGACATCAGGGATTAAGGGGGGTAAAGGAAATGTGCAGCTCTACTGTGTGTTTCGGCAATATTTACTACCCAACAATGAGCTCCGGTGAGTGTCTCAGCAATTTTGAAACTAACTGTAGCTACAAATCAAGTCAAATAAATAAATAAATAAATAGCCTTTGTTTATGCACGGTATGTGTTATAGGGTTGTGGAGCCGTGTAAATGAAACAAATATTATAGAGAAATAGCATACTGAAAATAACAAGTAAGAATCCCAACTGGCCGGGGGCAGACCAGTTGGCTATCTACAAACACAGCGTAGGAGATGAACTCGCACTACCAAGAAACAACTCCAGCTAGTGGCAAAAGCGGGATTTGAACCCGAGGCGACCGAGTTGAGATCCAGCGCCCTAAGTCACTCGGCCATGCAGCCTCCTTACCTAGCTAGGGTTTAGGGGAAAAGCTCATGTGTACATTCCCCAATCCACTCTTTTCTCTAATGATGTTGCTTATCCGCCTTACCTGCCTGCATTCCCTAACTTTTCCCCTTTCCCTGACGTTAACTTGTATTAATTTATAATCAGGGCGGAAATATAAGATATCTTCACGAGGTTTGCACGATTTGTTTTCCTTGTTGTTTTTCTAGGTGATCATTCCTTGTTCTTGGATCCTCTCGGTGATTCTCATTTACCCGGAATTTCGCAAAGAAAGCGACGGCAACTCCTGCAAGTACCAATGGTCTCAGGAGTGGCTCAAGGCAAATCGTGTGCTGTGGTTTGCCTTCGTCTTTCTTTCGTTTACGCTGTTGGCTGGGTTATACTTCAGAGTCGTGTACACCTTGTGGTTCAAGCGCAATGATGACAATGAACTCACATATCAGCAACAGGTATTGGTTAGCACGAAAATCTGCAGTTTTGTAGTGCTAGGTATGCAGCATGGAACTTTTTGAAACCTGTATTCAGTATAACGGCTCGCTTGGTTTTAAACAATTTAGTGCAAGAAAAATTGATTTCACACCTAATGCAGTGAACTCTGTCGATGCGAACATATCTCTAGTAGGAAATCACGAAACATCCTCTTCTTCGAACAGGATTGATGTTGAAACTATCAACACTATCCTGTACGGACTATTGGTTATCAAACACCCTAAGCACCCATTATACACCCTCAATGTATAATCTTCTCCCTCCCCACAGAAATAGAGAATTCTGGGATAGGCCTAACCCCCTTAAGGCGCTAAGTTATAAAACCGAGAAGGGTTAAGAAGTGCTTTAATAATAGGTGCCTTTTTGGCTTTCACGTCCTTAGCTCCTACCTATTATGCACCCTAATGGCATATCTCTGTACGCAGGGTGTGCTGAAGGTACGTAAGCGAGTCACCTTGATGGTTGTGACTGTCAGCACCATCTATGTACTCTCCTGGGGCACTGACATAATACTCCACATCTTGGAGGCCTTCAAATCCCACAAGCCCAGTCCTCTTGCGATTCCTATTGCTCACACAATGGTCATGTTCAATTCTGCTGTGAATCCGTTTGCATATGCTCTGATAAACCAAAAGTTCAGAGGGAAGATGAAGGGAATGATATGCTGCAGCTTACGTTCATCTTCACCAAGGGTTGATGCTGCAAGAGAACCACAAGACATCAACCTCACCACCCATCCAACCGATATGGTAGAACCAAGTGCCACAGAGTGATGTTTTACTAAAGAATTCCCTGCGATCGGTCTTTACCCCCTTCCTGGCAATGTAATTATAGGGAGCTTAAGCACAGGAGTTCTTGAGCCACGGACGGCAACCAAAAGTTTTTTTTTTCCTTTTACCTATTCTGATGCCAACACGTCCATAACGGCAAACCCCACCAGATACCGAAACAAGAGTTTTCCAGGAGCTAAAACAAGCTCTGAGAAAAGGAAACATTCAACTTCCAGTTGCTGTCCGTTGCTCAAGAACGTCTGTGCTTAAGTTCTCTAACACCAGAGCCGCTCCCACATAGTCTGCTACAAACAGTGTTCAAACTTAAAAACTTCAACTGAGCAGGCGATCAAGCTCAAGGTTCAGTTGCGTGAAACATCAGAGGATAAGCGGAGGCCTTATACAACTGCGTCGGGCGAGCGTGAGGTTTTTCTCGTGCGTTTTCCTGACGCACTCGATTGGAGGACAATTTACAGCCAAAAAAACTCGATGGCAGTGCTGAGAATACTTCTGCGCATAGGGAACAGTTGTATAAAACCTCCTGATTTATCTTAAGGTTACCTTACAACCAGGAGAGCACAAGAAACAACGTGCGCAAAAAAATCTGTGATAGGCTGAGAAATCTTAGAGAAATTGTGGCAGTTGCCTAGATACTATAAGGCATTAGTAATTACTGTATTGTATAAAGATGCTTGTTGTACTTTCTTAGGGATTGGAATGCTGCTTTGATTAGGATGCTTGCATACAAAAACATAGCCTTGGCGGTAACGTTTCTGGTATAAATAGAACATAGATTTTAAGGTCCTTCCAAATATTGTACAAGTTCTAAACCTCTAGGGGGATTTGAACTGTTGGGTGTCATCGGTAAACAAGACAGTAAGCGTGGTTCGAGACAATTAAATAGCGCGCACGTGTAACTGACATTTTATTTCGTATGTCAGGCCCAGTTCAGACGCCATACCTCTCATGTGCCGTACCAAATACATTTTCACTCCAAGGTTGTGTTAATTAAGCGGCAGGCTTTTACGTACCCTGAGATTTCCCTTGCCTAATTGAAATCTGTCGAAAAACAACTGATTTGGACACCGTATCACTGGCAAATAACTACGTACTACTCGGTACGGCACATGAGAGATATGGCGTCCGAACTGGGCCTTAGTTTTTCAGATCACGTGTACATGTTTTGAGACTGTTTGAACTTTGTTAGAAGCAATTACGTTTTGGCTAGTGTTTTTTTTTTCTTTTTCTGTCTTTTCGTGGACATTTCCGTAACCGTTTTACCGCTACAACCCGCTACGGAAGACTTCAGTGACAAGAAGGAACACTTATCCCGACTGACTGTCGTAAAACTAAATTCCACTGATTATCGCATGCACCAGACGATCACTACATCCAGAGAGCTGTTAACCAATCAGACCTCAAAGAAAGACGTCAACCAGTGCAAGGAGCGGTAAAACCACGTGAACGTAATGGACTGTTAAGGGCCAGAACGTCATGGTAGCCCACATATAGGCCAAGAACGTCATGCTAGCCCACATATAAGGCACTAATGTGAAGGTAAGTGAGTACAAGTGAAGGGAAGTGAGTACAAATGAAGGAAAGTGAGTACAAATGAAGGAAAGTGAGTAGAAGTGAAGGAAAGTGTGTGTTAGTGGAGGTAGGTGCGTTAATCAGTTGGTGCATATATTCATATAGGATTGTAATGTTATTAGTGCCTTATATGTGGGCTAGCATGACGTTCTTGCCCTGTTAAGGGTATATTTTGGGAACATTTTAACATGCAATCACAAACATATTTATTGGAACTTGAGCGAGATTTCAAAGAAAGGACGTAGTTCCAAAACTGTGAAAGCAAAATCGTTGTTGACTGAACAAATATTATTTTATTGTTCTGTCACTCTAAATTGGAAATATGAACGACGATTTTGCGGAGACTGAAAATTTGATTCTTTGAATACCCAACTTTTCAGTGCGGTGGTAGAAACTCAAATTAAATCAACACCGTTTGGGATTTTCCAAATAAGTAATCGTTGCCATTCGAATAATCCACCTAAAGATTTACAAATCACACGCAGCTAAATGCAAGAAAAGAGGTTGCATCAACGTTGATTGAAACACTGAGTGAAATGACAGGTTGTCAAACATCTTTAGCAAAGCGCGTTACTCAAAATAAACACTTCGGTTACTTCTTTGAGATCTCGTATTTTACTTACATTATCTTATCTATTTAACAAAAAAGTAAAGAAAACACACAAAAAACACACATATTTATCCTCATTTATTGGAAGCAAAGTCTGCAAAGAGCAACAATTGAAGACTATCGGGTTTTACAGATATTATCGGAATGTTTGGTTCATGTGCAGCAAACTCATTCGTTGTAAGAAATTTCAACGAGAGCCAAGAATCGAAAGCCGAAATCAAAAATAAACATTGACTTCATAACAAATTATTTACGCTAACCTTGTTCGCTCTAAGCAGTACTTTGCACATGTATTTTAAACATTTCAGACATATTCCGGGATTTTTTCTTATAACTAGAAATATCCAGTTACTTTTAGTGCAGGGAGCAAAATCAAAATATTTATGACTTAGACTGACTTAGTTATCGACAACTAACACTCCAGTGTGTGGAATGCTTGCATCAGACAGAATTAGTTGTCGATAACATTAAGTTGTCGCCAACTAAATGTCTAGTCTGTGGAGGCCCTTCGTGTGTCGTTACGTTTACCTCAATCAAATAATTTCGTAACAAACTTTGTAATGCGCAGCCGGACACTGGACAGACTACCTTAATAAGTAATTGATCTACAACTGAGAAAATGACCTCAGCTGCCAAGGGTTGCTAAACAAGTAATTTCATTCGGAACGAAAAGTTTATATCAGATGCGAAACCGAAACACGTTTAGCCAAGTCTTGCGTGATAATAAGGCTCGAGTAAAAAAAAATATGGGTTACCTTCACGAGCCTTTGCATCTTTTGGGTTCTTTGTTCCTAACTAAACCGATCTCAGGGCAAAATAAGTATGTTTCCTGGACCGCAAACAGAAATATCTCTCGGAAGAAAGATGGCTCTACTTAAATCGTTTCTGTCCAGTGAATTGTATTTCTTTATCGGCACCCAGTTTTGAAAATAATTGAAGGAAGATACATTTTTACTCAAGTAAACAAGAGGAACTCATCTCAAGCAGCTGATTTCATCTCATTTCTGCGTACTAGAGTTATTAGTGTAAATGGTTTGAACCCAGGAGTCATATCATATTTCGGTAAATTGCGATCGTCCGGGTGAGTGTAGTCCTGAGAAGGACTGTTTGAGGTGACATTGACTGACGTTTCGACAACCTGAGCGGAAGTCATCATCAGAGTCAAGTGAACTGTGAATCGTCAGTAGATGTTATAAGTCTCTGGTCGTTGTCCTGATTGGTCGACGATCTCGATTGGTCGTCTGTCAGTTAAGCCGTGATGTTATTGGCTGTGAATACTGTTAAACGTGATTGGTGCGTTTCGATCCGTCTTTTGTTGGTCAAATGTCCGTTGGTCTATTGTTAGTCAAATAAGTCGGTTTGTCTATTGTTTGTCTGTCTTGTTATTGTCGGCAATCAGTCGTTTGTAAGGTGCAGGTAGCTGTTGGCAACGGTTCAGTGGTGTTTGTTCTAAGTTAGTAAACCAGCTTTCCAGAGTGTTTCGTTGATAGTAGTCCGTACTGTAGGTAACGCATCCAGCAGAGTCCCAGTCGACTCTGTGGTTTGTTTTTAAATGGTGCTCAGCAATGTGATTGTTGATATCACCATTTCTAGTCGCTCGTTTGTGTTCAGTCAGTCGGACGTTCAGATTTCTGCCGGTCTCACCAATATAAGTGGCCTGGCAGTCGCAGCATTTGATTTTATAAACTGCTCCCGACAAAAAACGACAAAAAACAGACGACAACTGGGTCAGGAATATTTCTTCCCGTCCCTTAGACAAGACTGAAACACAGGTACTCTCTTACGGACTCAAACACTCAGTGACGCCTAAACGTATACCAACCGAGGCCATTGTATCCAGTGTTGAGGCGGTTCTGTCCCGTCTGAGGGAGCTTTCAGAATCAGCCAAGGATAACATCAGAAGTAGAATAGCTTCTACTATACAATCAGCCTCTCTACCTGACAGTAACTTGACTAAAGACGAACGACAAGCACTAGAACGACTGAAAACCGACGAAAACATTGTCATACTCCCCCCTGACAAAGGACGAGTGACTGTTGTTATGGACAAGACAGACTATTACGACAAAATGGACGCACTTGTTAACGACAAACAGACCTACCAAGTACTTAAACGAGACCCGACGCCAGCGCTTCAACGCAAACTTAACAGCAAACTACTTGACCTCAAGAAAACTGACGCTATTGACATTCAACGCTACAACAGACTGAGGTGCCGTGTACCACAACCACCGACACTGCTCAAACCTAACATACCCATGCGACCCATAGTCTCATTCTGTGGGTCCCCGACTTACCAACTGTCCAAATACTTGACCACCGTACTGAAACCTTTGACCGACAAATCACGACACAAACTACAGGCGACTGAGAACTTTATTGACGCAATCAAGACAGTACAAGTACCTGACGACTACAAACTAGTGTCTTTTGATGTGAAATCACTGTTCACCAGTATTCCACTTCAACTGGCTCTAGACTGCACTGAGACCGCCATCAACAATTCTACTATTGAACTACCGCTACCTACAGACGACTTAAAGGACTTACTGAACCTTTGTCTTACTTCTACGTATTTTCAGTACAACGGCAAGCACTACAAACAGTTGCACGGAACAGATATGGGCTCACCAGTTTCCGTTGTTGTTGCAGAAATCGTTATGCAAAACATCGAGGAACGAGCCCTCGCAACTTACAAACGAACGCTACCACTCTGGCTACGTTACGTTGACGATACCTTTACAGTCGTACACAAAGACGAAATCGGCGATTTTCACGAACACCTTAACGGACAAAACGCCGACATACAGTTTACTAAGGAGATCGA